>JAPYYQ010000073.1:0-121044 GCA_030522585.1 Anagyrus pseudococci
GAGAGAGAGAGAGAGAGAGAGAGAGAGAGAGAAGAGAGGAGCAGCGGCCAGCAGCATTCAAAGCAGCTTCCGCGCACGCACTCAGCTAGCCTTGGCCGTTTATCGGTAATCCCCCTTCTCTCTTTCCCCTACTCTACGAGTCATCGCGATGAAATTGACAAAATGATAAGGTGAGAGCGAAGCAAGTTTCTCTCTCTCTCTCTCTCCTGGCGTTGATGGCTAATCACCGGCTGCTCGTGCGCCGCAGCTAACTCGTTGGAATGTGTGTGGGAAAGGATGGCAAGAAACGACGTTGTGCTCGTACACCAAAAGTCGATTGCGGAAAATCACAGAGGCTTTCAACACTTGGCGTTAGCGTACAAGTTAACATGACGCTGTAGGATGGAAAAGAGAGCCCGCATTCATAGAGACGTACTGTACTCCGAGACGACAACGAAGACTCAACTTTCGATATAATGCAAAGCTTTACCGATGCCACCTTTCGGGGCGCGGGAGCACGTGTCTTGTTCTTCGAGGCTCTCTGTATATGCGGCTTTACACGTATACATACACACTTAGACTGGGCCCCCACGAGGAGCAAACGATCTCCGGGAGGATCCGCATCGAAATGGCCTTGGCCGCGGCTTCCCTCTCTCTTCCGCAGCTCGGGCCCTCGTGCTAGAGAGAGGGAGAGCGATGTATCGCCGGCGAGACAACCATAACGCTCATGCCCCCGCGCGTCGTCACTCGTTCGGAAGCAAGCAAGATAGCTGCCGGCAGCAACGACGACGACGACGTCGGCGGTGGCTTTGGAGGTCACTGCACCTTACGCTCGTGCACTCTCCTCTCTTGCCACTACCCTCCTCTCCGTCCCGGCATGTAATCTTTCTCTCTCTCTCTCTCTCTCTCTCTCTCTCTCTCTCTCTTTCTGTGCAACCGGCGGAGTTTGCGCACGAGCAGCCGGCAATGTGCTCTTTCGCGCGACGATCACGACCGACCGTTTTGCCTCACTCTTTCTCTCTGCGTTGTATAAGTCTTTTAGTGTGTATAGATACGTAGAATGTGGTATATAACCATGATTTGTTGTATAACTTGTGGGTTTTTTTTTATTTTTTGGGGTTACGAATGCTTTCTTTAGTTCTAGCACGCAGGTAGAGCGCCGAGAGATTATTTTTGAGAAGCTTGCGAAATTCAATGTGGGATCCGCGCCAAGATGATTACGATTTTAATGTCGCGATCGCGTACACGCGTAAGTGTATATGTCATTGCCCGGAGATTTATTTCGCGATGCTACTGCAATGAATAATTTTTAGCCAAACAGGATATTAGAATAGAATCGGAAAAAGAATCGAATTTATACGAGAGTGACCAAAATATAAATTGTGAAATAAGTCGCGAAACTTTTAGCCAGATGGTACGGGCGTTCGAATGAGCTGCCGTGCGAGTGTAACCAAGTTAAAAGGCATTTAAAGGCGTCAAAATGCGGATAAAGCTGAGGAGAGTGTAGTTATATATCGGTAGTTAACCTACTTTCAAAAGTATAATGCACGTGTGCAAAGGAGTAATTGATTTATTTCGCTTCTAAGTCGAAATTTTATTTAATCAATAAAATACCATCAGCGCCCAAGCGCAACTAATCCAATTATTAAATTCTTCCATCTACTCGCCTTATGTATACATTTATCATTATCAATCAAAATTAACATCCAACGGCAAAGGTCCGGTTTGTACAACGCGAATAAAGAATAGTCGTCTTGAGTATGTAAAAGCCGCTCTCGTTCGCATTCCTTTAACGTTCGAACTCTCGCGACTCGCTCGCGATTAATAATAATTCACGCGTCGCGCGATGACTCAACGCAATTATCCGAGGATCATCGGCATGTCCGCGAGTCATTCATTAGTGACTCACACTAACACATCTCTCAGCAGCGCTTCTCGAAAGACAAGTTTCCCTTGTCACGATCGTTCTCGGCTCCTACAGCGAGAGAGCTCCGCTTCCGGTCTCGCGATTATTATGCGCTAGACTTTCCCTCGCAACTCGCAAATTAGCAGGTCTGCTTTTCCTTGACTTGCCCTCCGCCATACGGAACCCGCCGGATTTGAATTTGCGCATGGTAATGAGATATACCCGCTAGGCGATTGCGATCTTTAAGCTGCCCTCCTTTCCTCGCCTTTCTTTCAATTTGGCCTTCTTGCCGGCCAGAATGCTTTCGTTATATACTCGTTGCTTATCGTTCCTCTCTTCGCCATTGTTTGAATATACACCTTTGTTTCCTTTTAGCGTCTTACTACTCCTCGCTTATTTCAGAGTTAAACACGATTATTTTCTTGTGGCTGGCCGATATTATTATTGCTTCTCTCAATTCTTCCACAACGCCAAAGATTTTAATCGTTTCGAATATACAAAGTAAATTATCATAATACATTTAATGTTACTTTTAGGCACGGCTATTCCAAGTTGATAGGCTTTTATTACTTCTAATTATAAAAATAAAATATAATATCTGAGATTAGATTTATTGGCCCTGATCATTACTTTACAAATCAGTTAATTTTTTTCTTACGCGCCAAAGCACATCGTAAGCTTTCAATTCCAATTAAAAAATCTAGCTGCTCTTACCGCGCTTCCAGTTTTCATGCACTCTATAGATTTTATCATCGGTAGTTCGCTAACAAGCCTCTCGACTAAGCGATCTCTTGCGGCTTTTCTAGCTTCTCTGCGTACCAGTGTGACTGACTAACGCTCGTATCCACGAGGCCCAGCGTGTCAGCCGCTGTGGCTCATTCATGCATTCGGCTCTCTGTCGCTGGCGAGAGCGAGCCACTAAGCGCACCCACCACGGCACTGTGTGGGACTACACACAGCGTGCGCCGTGCGGCGAGAAAGAGCGCGAGTGAGAGAGAGAGCCGGCGCGCAATCAGCTGATCTCTCGACGACGACGACGCTTACGACGCCGGCGGGAGCGACGACGTCGTCGGCGCTGCCAGACTGCACGTCGCCAACCCCGGCTCCCCCCGCCGCCGGCCTCCTCTCCCTTCGGCCTCTCTCTCTCTCTCTCTCTCTCTCTCTCTCTCTCTCTCTGTCTCTCTCTCTCTCTCTCTCTCTCTCTCTTGCTCTCTCACTCTCTTCAGCCGCCCCCCGCAGCCCTGGTTTGCAGCCCGGCCGGCTTGTACACCCCCCTCCGGTTTTCTCTCTCTCCCTGGTTCTACTCTCTCGCGGCGCACACGTTGCGCCGCTGGGCCACGGCGTGCGCCGGCTGTAGTGTGGCCAGGCGCACGGCGCTTCCTCCCCCTTCTCCTCCTCATCCACCTTCTCCTCAGCGGCAGTAGTAGCGACGGCGGCGGCGGCGGCGGTGCCGGCACCTCGGGCCGCGAGGACGATCAGCTGACTGGCGAACCGGCGCTGTCAGTGCCACGCGCGCGTATATAGAGTCGTCGCGGCCGTGGGTCCGGGGGGGCCGGTATATATACCGGGCGGCGACGGCGGCAGCGTAAGCGAGAGAGAGAGAGAGCGAGAGGGAGAGACCGGCCGAGAGAGCACGTGCTGCTGCTGTTGCTGCTGCTACTGCTGTTGGTACTGGCGGCGGTGGTGGTGGGGCAGTAGTCTCAGCGCAGCAAGCAAGCGTGCGCGCCCGGTCCCTCGCACACACCACCAGAAACACGCGAAGCGCGAGCAACGTCTTCGTGCGCGCGCGCCGCAACGAGAGAGAGAGAGAGAGAGAGAGAGAGAGAGAGAGAGAGCCTGGCCCACTCTCATCGTGCACCACACGCGCCTTCCCTTCCTGCCGCCCCCGAACCAGCACACGTCACGTTTTGGCGGGCTCTGCACGGACATCGCACGCGGCCACGTGGATGCCTGCTTGCTTACTTACGCCCGACGCCTAGAGTGGGGGGAATCCAACTCGTGCTTGTATACCGGCTAGGCCGCTACTCTCCGGCTACTGCTTCTATACTCTACCCCTGTACTGTGCAACTGTACTCCTGAAACAGGGCGTCGTGTGAGGCTGTGACGTTGACTCACTGATGTAGTCCATATGGACTGCTTGGCGCTGCTTCACCTGCCTCACTTTGCTGCGAGAACATAGGGGTGCCAATGGTTCGGTGTCACGACATCGGTATGGTCTGGTCAAGGTCTTGAATGCGTGAATGCCACTTGCAGATGGATGAAAATAGAAATGCAAACTTCGACTGACTTGTAGTTTGCTCGTCTAACCGGATCCGGTTCTTTTCTACTCATTTATTTTTTTATATTTTCAGTTACGTTCAATGACATTTTCAATAAGAATTAAAAGTTCAACAAAAAGGAGATATAAAACAAAATACCGAATACTTTAAAATAAATTTTTTTTTCAATTCCAAGGTTAAAACAAGTTTATTCGTACAATTTCTCGTGTTCGGCAAAACCTTAAAAAATTGATTGGGAAAAATCTCCCGATACAAACGATCAATAAAAATAAACGACACCTGTAAGTACAAGCGAGTTTGGCACGCTAAGGAATCGTTAATGTTGCCAAGGGACAGAAGTTATTTTTTGCAGCAAGCAATTACGCCTGCCGATCATCTTGGTATTGCGCGGTCGCGAAAAAAACCGGCGAGCTGAGCATAAAACAGCGATTCGCTACCTCTTGCTTGCTACAGCTCACGCGAGACACATCAAAGACAGTCCGAAGCTAATTTATGTTCGGTCACAAAGCAGTCGTTGCTTCGCGAGTCGTATTGTACAGTATCGTAAAGGTTCTTTGCGCGAGGGATTGCTGTATTGCATTGCTCTTTTATCCCGCGACTTTTTGTTACCTTTACTGATCTCGAAGTTTATCTTGGAATTCTTAATTAAAAGCTAAAGTTGAATTCGTTTTCTGTACGGCAAACTAAAAGTTTTCGCGTTCGTTGAGCTTTTTTTTTAATTCAAGTAATGGTTTTCAAAGGTAATGGTTGTTTAAAGTTTCGTACGACGCGCTAAAAGTTTGACGCAGTAGAAAAATATTATCGAGTACACGCTTGGGCAATTATACAAACGACCATAAAAACCATTTGAGTTTGGCGTTTAAAATATTAAATGAGAAAGAATTGGCAATGCAATAGAAAAACTTAAAGTCTACCGATCCCTTACCGATCGTCATTCATTTTAGCCCCTAACCGCATTGATCAATTAATTCTGCCATTGATGCACTGGTTCAGAATGATAGTTGCGTGCCGCTTAGAAACCAGCCGTTACGATGAGCCTCACACTATGCCCGCGGCTATATCAGCGAGAGAGTGCGAGCACGTGGTTCCACCGGCAAGCCTATACCGGTTGGCCGGTGCGCCTGCGTGTGCGCTGTTCTACACGCACTCTCGCAAGTGCGCGCGCGTATTCTGAGATAAACAGTGAGTACGAAAGAGGGGGGGGGGATCGGAGGCGAGGGAGTGAAAAAGCCTGTCGAGGACGCGGTCAGGGAGAGAGTTCGCCAGCCGATCACCGCCAGGATTAAGTATCTCGTGAGAGATAACTTGTAAGCTCTGAAGGATAGGGCAAGTTCCTCAAAGAAGGGAAGAGAGCCTCTGCGTGAGAAAACTTATGTCAATTTACCCCAAGCTGTACACGGCCCAAAAGTGGCGTCGGTCGCTTCTACCCTCATGTATGCACTCATACAGTTAAGTAAAGAGAGGCAAGGGGGGGGGGAGAGCGAGAGCTTACTACTGCGAGCTACTATACGAGCAGCGCTAGCACGTGGTTGGGCGCGTAGTAGGCGAGCCTCCCGCTCGTCGCCTGCACACGCTTTCATCATTTCGAGTCCGTCCGTGAGTGTGCTGTAGCTCTGCTACTGCCGGCGTTCGAGCACGTGCGAGGCCGGCGGCCGGAGATTAGCCCTGACGCGCATGCGCCTAGCACAAGAGCAAGCGCGAGACCGCGTGTATGGCCCGCTAGGCTCTTGCTCCCTCAAGGTCGCGCGCCAGCAAAGTCGCGCACGAGGGAAGGAATTGGCGCGCCGGGGGGAGAAGCCGACGACCGGCCTTACCGTAACTGCAGCTGCAGTCTGCTACTGCTGCTGCAGCATGCCTCGTGTACTGCTACCGCCGCCGACTATTCCGATCTTCTTTGCTTCTGCAACAGTCACCGCTACTGTCATTACCAACGACGAGTTTTTCAGCTACGAAATATAAAATGTCCAACACTAAGCATGGGACCGGTTTCCTTCACCCCTTTGAATCGGTTTTGATGTAGTGAAATGGATGTGTTTGTGAAGCTACATAATTTTAATAATACGGCTGTATCAACTAAGAAGTTAAACGATATTTAATGTTTTCTCACGGTGAGTGAATTTTAGAGGTCCTTAAACTTTTGAAATTTTTATGTCAGTCTTCTTGATTAGAGGATTAAAGCAGTCGATGAATTTATGTTTGTCATAGACAGACTTTCATAAATGGCGAATAAGCTGTAACGAGTCATAAAATATGTAGTTTATGATTATTAACGAGTTACAGAGACTTTTACAGCAATAGCAGTGATTGAAATTTGAAATAAAAATCGTTTGAATTTTACAACAAACTTTTCTTTATGTATTACTGTTCGTTAAATTTAAATTATTGTGCCGTACCATACTCGTACGTTTCTACTGAGATTAAACCTTCACTCATCATAAAACTGTAGATGTATTTCTGTTAAGCTAGCTTTTCTAAATATCGTATAGTATTTTGTTTTTACACTATCATAAAATTTATCATATAATTCATAATTAAGTATACTTGTATTCATTACAAAACTTTACGATCTGGTTAAAACCATGTCAAAACGATTGGAAAAATTCTGTTATTCATCAATATCGAAATTTGTATGTAAAAAAAAACTGGATAAACCAAACAAGGCAACAAATCTTCATTAAATTCAATCTTCAAAATATAGTCTTGTCAATCCGGTCAGCCCCTACTCTCTCGTCATTTTATCGAGTCAACGTCTCGCGACATCGGCGCCAAGAATAACCGCGAGAAAAGACGTCGACTGCCGCGCAGAGTTGGCTATCCAGAGATCACTGACCCACTCTTCCCCTTCGCCATCGCCGTTTTATATTTAGGCCCTTTCCGCGGGGACGGCTTTCTTCCATAAACTTGTGCACATTTCCTCGTGGTTCGCTCTTTCAGACCACCAGCTAGCTCTAATTGGAGTGAAAAAGCAGCAACTTACATAAGTTAACCGTCGACGTTTAGAAAGTTGCTTTTACGATAATAAGTATCGATCGTGCGTTATGGAGAGAGTCGCACGGTTGGTAAGCATTGTTTGACGTTTGACGCTCAAGAGCCCGCACCTCAAAACGATACCCCTATTTCGAATCGCATTCAAATGGAATGCAAAAAATATGCACCGCTGATTATGCTGATGTTTTTCAAAACAAAGAACAGAAACTCTATGGATCTTTATGTTAAATCCGAGATGTGTGTCTATAGCTCTCTAACTTGGATTATCATAAACCTCTGATTTATACTGCAATCTCAATCACTTTTACTCGTGATCAATACCGAGATTTCTCTTCCTCGACGACGTTCGTTCGCCTTTCCATTTTCTTACAGTACAATCTTTGGCTTTACACGGCTCTACAATACAATCGAGTCTTTCGTCTTAATATTTCTCGACATGATTTTTGCACAAGTCATATAAAATTGAAGTAACGTCCATTAAAAAAGGTATAAATACGAAAATAATTATTTTATGCTATATCCTTTGGCGATTCACATAATGAAGAAATATCAAACTTAGCAAGTCTTAAATTTTAAGCAAGGGTTAACCGCAAAAACCGAGGTCGTTAAAAAATGCCATAATCACAATTGCATACTTGGACCATTTTTCATTCAAGAGTTACGCAAAATTTAGAAAATAGTTATAGCTTGATTTCAATAAATGTTGTTAGATAATCAATATATGACAACGTTACAAATAAAGCCACCATTTTCACTGAAACATTTATCTGACTACTCGAAACCGTTGGGCGTAAAGGTGTACATAAATAAGGGCGACTGTAAGGAAATAACATTAAGGGTTAACCACAAAAATCGTTAACGTCAAACCATTTCATAAACGTATATCATAGTAGCATCACCGTAAAGTCTTAAGACGACCGTATAGGAATAATATAATAGGCTACAAGAATGAGATGCGCAAATTTCAATCTTTTTCCAATAGTCTCAACCGGTGTAAAAGTTTCATTATAAGCGAGGAGTAGTGTAGCTGCAGCACTCGTATGTTTTCGATGCCGTAAAAGCGCGCTCTCGGCAGAGGAATCTCCCCCGGATTTAAATGGAAATTTTTTCAAAGTGTTCCCTCTATCTCTACCTCCCTTGCGCCTGGGATGCAGATTAAATCGATAAGCAATTTTCAGCTGTCGAGATCCGTTTGTCAGGGATCTTTCAGAGTGCTTGTCTGCGAAGCTTTTGAAGTTTCAATTTGACTTGCGAAATTACTGCACGCTGTAGATTAAACTTACAGGAGAAACAGTGAAGTTATGACAATAATTGTGTATTGAATTATGTATTATCAAACTTTACGTCGATCTTGTGATATATAAGATTACGCTGCGCCGCTGACAATAACGCTAAAAATTTTTTAAATTAATTAACGTTTGCGCACTCAAAAAGTAACAACTACTTCTTTATCATTGTCCAAACTTGAAAAATACTTGAATACACTGACATAACAAAGACAAACTTAGGAATACTTTATTCAGCACAGGAGTTATTGTGTTACTTTTTTGTCTGGGTTTATTATTTTGAAAAATAAAAAAAAAAGGATTGTAGTCGAAAAAAATAGAAGAGTTATAAAGTTTCTACTGTAGACGGGAAGTCCATTTTCCCAGGCGATCGAGGATTCGCGGAAAAAGTCGTACGATTGCCAGGCGAGAGCGACTACCGTAAATCGTATTCAATTTCACCGGCGCAAGCCTGGTCCGATGTCAAGAATGCACGCTGCTAGAATGCTAAATTGCACTGATCCTTTTTATAAAGTTTTTCCAGCTTGTATATTGTAATTTTGGCATATTTTTATTTACATCCATTTTTACAATACATTTAAATAAGGACCGTTATTGTTTAACATTAAGTAAATTGCATCACAATCAAGTTGTCATACAAAAAATTGTAGAAATTAAAAATAAAAATTTATTTTTATTTGAACATATATTAAAAAAAAAGCTTTCAAGATAAAAATAATTTTTCAAAATGAAAAAAAAAATGTTTTTACGTACACGATTGCTAGTCTGAAGGAGTGCGGTGCCCTCAAGGCCTTCTTAAAAATTAAGAAAAGAAAACTGCACGGGTAGTGCGCGCGCTCTCGCGCGGCTGTCATAATTATTAATAGCAAGCCGCTCTTTATTCACCGGCATTCTTTTCCTTTCAACTCGTTCAGTTATTTAACGTTTTTCTCTTATTTCTCATGTTGCAGGTGAACTCGAAGAATGAGTGGGCGTGGCTCTGCGAGGAGTTCCATCTGCCCAGCGGCTGCGTCAATAGCGGCGTTGGCCTCAAACAAATTTATCTTAGGTGAGTAGCGTGAATATGTGCGTTTGTTAATTATGTGCGCCAAGCCGCTGATGTTTTACATAAATATGATCGAGCTCTGTCTAATTAATACTTATGTTTACCCAAGCATTTCAATAGACTGTCGTATATTTTTTACTTGCTTCTAAGGGTATCTACGATTTTTCAAGATTTATAATTTTTTTAAAATTTATTTATAGAATTAATCAAATCAACATAATCAAAGCTTTTAAAGTGCAAGTTTTCTAGATTTCATACGCGAGGTCCGCTTCCTACGTTTCTAACGTTACGCTACTCTGCCCCTTCTTTTCACGGGAGCTCGTGAGAGGGCGAGAGCGAGAGAGAGAGAGTAGGAGAAGGTGCCCATGAGCACCCACGCACTTTCTCTCTCCCATTCACTCTCACTCCTTCTAATTTCTGATGGCCTTGATATTCATTCGGCTGCCCCCTCCCTTATACCGGTATCCCTGGTATCTTCTTCCGCCTCCTCCTCCTTTTTCTCGCGGCTAGCCGCTTCGTCGTCTGCTGTCCTTGATCCCGAGGGGCTACCTCCCTCCACTCCTCCTTCTCCGCCTCTTCCAACATTCTACGCCACGGCGACGAAGTCAGCTGCACGCTGGCGCTTTTCCCTGCTGCTGTACACACTCAGTGGACTCCACTCCACTGCTACTACTGCACACACGTGGAATAGGACCAATCGCCAGCTTGGACGGCTTCGACCCCCCTCCCTCTCTCTCTCTCTCTCTCTCTCTCTCTCTCTCTCTCTCTCTCTCACCAATCGCTAGCCGGCCGGCGCTTAGGGCTAGATCCGGTGCCGCACTATGATTGCTTTTGACAGAGCTTTTTCAAATGCTTCTTAGAATCATAAAATTCGTCCAATTAATATTTCAATTGTCCATTTATGTATTGATCTTTTAACAAAATAAAAAAAATGTTATTCTTTTATATCTTAGGTACCTAGACAGATACGAAAAGGTACACTTTTTGGGTGAAGATGGTCATCAAGCGGACGATGATGACGAAGACTCGAGGCATCGAAGATGGAATGCCAGGTCTCTTCATTCCGTACCACTGACCTATAATCACAATCAACACAATGTTGCTGGTTAGTATTATTTTTCATTTAAACTACCCATTAACGTTTTAAAAAATTAATTGCCTATGAAAATTAGATTGCCAACGCGAAACCGGTGTCTATAGATACGTTACTAATAATTTTTTATAAAATTTATTCGATAATGTTTAACTTCTTTAGAAAAGTAAACACGATTTGGGAAAATCCTACCGAAGTAATCAATGTATAGGAATTAAAAATTCAATCAGTACATTTGAAGAAAACTTTCTCAAAAAGCTACGAAAGTTCTGGGAGTATAAACTCGGAATGCCTTCACATCCTCTCTACAGAAAGAATTTGTAGAAAAGATAGTGCAAAAAAACAATCAGTGTAAACGCAACACTCCAGCTCCTATATACGTAACATTAATTATCGATTAAAGAATTCGATATTCAACCGAAGATAACGAACTAAGAAAGTATTTTATTTTCAAGCTCAAACAATAACGTCTAGCTTCATTTCATCCGGATCACGATCAGGCGGGAAAAAAAGCTCAAGAGCAAAAAGCGACCCGGCGAATCTACGTCACCCAAAGAGACAAAGACAGAAAGTAGTCTCTACACAACGGCAACACAGAGAGCCGATCAATACGAATTTTCCTCGGCGCGTATTATACGATAAATCGCACGCAGACGCGAAAAGCTGCAGGTCGAACTTGTGCGCGCGCGGTCGTACACGATACACACACACACCGTGTGGCCTGCTTTGGAATGTATTTCACCCGCGACTCATTTCATCCCCTCCTGTTTCTCTTTTTATCCGGAGATGAAAAAGAAAAGCGCGAGAACCCAATGAACCCTCAGCGTATAATCGACCGCTGGTCTCGATAAATGCACGTTAAATCGCAGCTTGCACTAGCCGGAAGCTCGTGCTTTTCCTATGCTCTGTACAGCCCAAAGAGCAAGAGAAAGAGGGAGAAAGAGAAAGAGAGATTCGACGAAGCTGACGACGGGCGGATCCGCGTGATCCGGACTGCTGCTCTGATGCCGTCAGGCGCATGCGTCTCGTGGATCAATCTCCGCTGCTGTCGGGAGAGGGGAGCAAGCCCCTCTGTCTCTCCCGCGCGGGCGCGCGAAGATCCGACGTTGTTTCCGTGCCTCCCTCGCTTCATATTCCCTCCCACTTTGGCTAACGCGGCGCGCCCGTTACACGTCCTCTCTGATATACAGACGTATCGGCGCTGCTGCCGCCGTTGCAACCTCGTCACCCGTCCCGGCTGGCCTGAGAGTCGGAGAGCTAGAGACAGAGCAGCTCCCGAACTGTCTGCAACTTTCCCGGGGAATCTCGCGCCTGCTTTACCATTCTCCTCCCTCCCTCCCCACAACTTCCTCGCACACTCCTTACCGCGGATAAAGCGTACGCGCGGCTATGCTCTTTCTCCACTACTTCCATCTCGGGCTGTCTAAAAATATACGTTTGTTGATACGCAGCCGAGACGTACTCTGCCGGCTTGACGGACCATGTCGGCTATATCAATTTAGCCAGGCATTTCCTACCTCGCGCTCGCTACTCTCGAACCTCCATAGTTCTTTGTGTTCTCTTGGAAACAAGAAGCCGGGTTATTCTTATTGAAATCGTGTTTCCAAAATATGACGGACAAATGAAGAAATGTCGCTGCCTTTGCGCGTGCGTGTGCGCATGAAAAGCCATGAATTCCCCTCTAGCGAGCATTAGCTCGCCGAAGCTTTCGGAGAGCGCGAGACCACGATAATGCGAGCTACTCGACCGCGCCAGCTACTACTACTACTTCTACTACTACCACCACTACTAGTGAAGAGAACGAAAAATGCCACTACAAAGCGAGCAAAAAATGAACCACCCCCGAACGAGGGATAGCGAGGGAAAAAAAACGAGAAAGGCAGATAAGGGGAAAAGAAAGACGGTATATCGGTGGGAGGAGATCAATATAGCCGAAGAAGGTGGTGGAAGTCGTCGCGGTGGCAGTGGCAAGAAAGAGCCGGCGGCGCACGCTAGCTAAAGAGAGAGAGAGAAAGAGAGTGAGAGCGGAACGTCAACAAGTGCGAAAAGAGTTGGACGCGGCCGAACGAAGACGGAGTTATGCGCGCAGCACCACCACCCCCACGACACAATTCTCTCTCTCTCTCTCTCTCTCTCTCTCTCTCTCTCTCTCTCTCTCTCTTACTCTTTCTCCGCCTCTCCTCACCCGCAAAAGCCACAATCAATAAGCGAGGACGGCTACTGGCCGCGACCACCCCTCAGCTGTTTCTCTCTCGTTCTTTTTATGTGTTCTACTCCTTTACGCACCCTCTCTCGCTCTCTCTCTTTCCCACTCGTGTGGAGAGCTACTCTTCTTTCCCTTTCTTTTTTTCCCTCTGCTCACACTTTCGTACGTTTTGCATGCGTCGTGCGCACACGTCTTTGGGATAGAGAGGGGGAGGCGGACCACGCCGCGACTGCCTTTTCCGGCGCGACGAGCTCGGTGTTCCGGAACCACCCGCACATGCGCTAGAAAATTCCCGGCCGACTTCATTTCGTATATCCCCTTTCATCTCCTCTCTATATTCACCCTTGCTCCCTTCTTTCTATCTCTCTCTGATCTTCTTTCGACTGATTATGTGGCCGTCTCTACGTTTGGTCGTTTCAATTTGTCTAATACCCTGTTTGTTAAGGATCCTCTTATACGTCTAATCTTTTTCTCTGATAAAAGTATTTTTTACGTTATTCTGTGTTAATTCAATTTGAATAAACATAGAAATAAAAAAAATTATCTTAAACTTCTCTGAAAGTATTAAAAAAATACAAAAAAACATCATGGCAATTCCGATAGAGTAGCATCAACAGCAACATCATTGGCAACAGCAGTATTAGAGTAGAAAGGAAAGGGAGGCTATAGCGCTGCTCATCCCCTATCGTTAGCCCCCCTACACTGAGCATCAGGCTATCGCTCGTTATACCCTCTCCATCGTCCGTAAGCTCTCGCGGCTCATTTGGCTCGCAAGCTCATAGCAGTAGCGGTCGGCACCTCTGGTCAACCTCCCCCCCCCCCTACCTTCTTGTCGGCGCTTCCCTTTCGCAAAATGCGACGGCACGCGCGCCTGCGCCGACTTGTTTCTATGTCTCGAGTGCATCGTCGCGCCAGCGCCACCTCCCGCTCTTGTTTTTCTCACCCTTCGTCTATACCTACCACCCTCTTCCCTTCCTTTGACTGTTGGACTGCTGCTTCCCTCTCGATTCCTATCCGCTCCTCTTTATCCGGACCGCTGATGGAATAGCTTGAATTCTTTATCCGTGTTCCGCCGAGACTCGTCCATGTTCCCGGGCTAGTCTTCTCGCGTTGGCTTGTAAACAAATCTCAACAGTTTATTTTATCAACTGTCAAGCGCGACGCTAATCGGATAATGTGACGAATCGCAAAATTTATGAAAGTAGTATGCACAATGACAAGATTAGAGTAGTAACTCAAAATCGCAAGTGTGAGCTTCGAGGTTTTCGAAAGAGCTTAAAGTCAGATGTGCCCAAAAGTGATAGGAAAGCCCCTACCTGGTTGTACGCTGAACTTAACAACGGGGCTCGCTCGAGTACACAGACGCTTCACTCGCACACACTCGAACTTTGACTTGGGCGTTATTTCGAGTGATGGAAGGAGGGAGGGTGTGAGGCAGCAGTCGTCGGCGGGGCGCCAACGGCTGCTGGCGAGCTCTCGTCTGCATTATCGCATTACAAAATCAATATAGCTGCGGGACACACACGTTTCTCTTGGAGTCATCCACGCCTCCCCCCTACCCTACTGATAAGCTTTCACCTTTCTCTCACACACACACCCTCGCTTGGGCTAATAAAGCCCACCCACATCGATAACCGTTATTTGTGGCCTGCTTCCATCTATACCCGTCTCGCGTGTGCCTTTTCCACGACTGTTGGAATCGACTCTCTTTCTCTCTGCGAGCTTTGACTGACTCTGCAGGTGTATACGTTGGATGGATGTAGTCGATACGGAAAGATGTAGGCTGAGTGGGTACGATGCCTTTTTGCATATTGATGATTCGCTCACAATTTTATAAAATTATTTATCGTCGCGGTAAAATTATTGGCGACAACATATTGGCGAATGATAATTAGTTCAATCCTATTTGGTTGCGACTGTAGAAAAGTTGAATATTTTTCTGTTATTTAAACGAAAGCCCAACGCAATTAACGTACGTTTCATTTGATTTGCAGAATCGTTGCGCGAGTACAACGGCCTGTCGTCAAACCTATACAAGCCGTCCAACTACGACAAGCTTGCGCTCTCGCTGCTGTCGCCGTTGCCAAACGAGCAAGACTTTGCCATCAACGTGTGCACCTTCCTATCAAACGAGGGCAAGCACACGTTACGCCTGGACAAGTACCCTCGTCTGATAAGCCACTTGATTGCTCACGCTGGTGTCTTCGACTCGCCAGGCACGCGGCAGCTCTTCATCGAGGTTTACTCGCGCGTACGCAACTACTCCATCAACTCCTTCTGGCAGGACGTCCTCGACGCCCAGGACGTTCTCGATCTGACGGACGAGCGGCTGTTCATCCGCAAGTCCCGGCCGGCTGGTACCCGCGGCGAGCGCTTCATTCGTCGGCGCCTAGAGAAGGAGAGGCGTCTCCAGCAATCCGACGACGATGGCGGCCTCCTCTTCTCCAGTCCAATGGACGTCGACAGCTCTTGCGACAAGCTCCTACCGAGCATTCCGGGACCGACGATGCTGGAGAATGGCCTCGAAATCCTGGACGAGCGGCTAGTGCCGAGCCTACTGCTGCTCGACGACGCGACTTGCTCCTCCACGGGATCTTCCTCGGCCCTCGGCTTTCGGGATCAGAACCAGAACTCGATAAAGTTCGAAGACGACGATAAGGATTTGTTCTGCGTCGGCCGGACCTTCGGCACCCAAGATCCGTATGGCCAGAGAGTCCTGCAGATAGCGTCAATTTTACGGAACCTCAGCTTTACGCCCGAGAACGCGGCAGTGCTCGGGCGCTCTCGTACATTTATTCGCTTTGTCTTGCTCTGCGTACGCGCCAGGTGGAGCAATCTTCACCAGCTCGGCTTCGACACGCTCGGCAACATTGCCAATGAGATTATTCTCAAAGAGGTTGGCGAACGGCTTACCACTGTTATGCTTCAGTGCGTATCCAAGGGCATCAGCTCACAGGATAGGTTCGTCGTTATCAGCTGCCTTGAGATTCTCAACAAAATCAGCCAACAGGACCTTAACGAGGAGACTCTTACGCTCGGTCTCGATGACAACGTCTACGAGCTCATCTGCAGGTTGGTTATAACTTTTTGTCACTTTCATTTCTTTTCCTTCTTATTCAACAGAATAATAATGCTTGTTTTTCTTTTTTAATATAGGTTCCTGGCACTGAGCGACATTGCTCTGCTTGTATACACACTTGAGTGCTTGTACGCTCTCACGTCGCTGGGCGAAAGGCCATGTACAAGTGTGGCTCGAGTGCGCGGTGCCATCGACACCCTCGTAGCCCTCGTAACCGTTGAGGCTCAAAGCTACGGGCCAAAGGCTTGCATCCTAATGCGCGTCGTCGAAACAGTTTCATCTGTTCCCGCTGCACAGGCGCAGCAGCAGCCCCCACAGGGTCAGTCGCCACAACAGCTGCCTCAAAGTCAGCCAGCATCGAGCCAAGGCTCGCCGTCCACGCAACAGCAGCATAGTCCGATTATGGCGCACCACGCGAGTGCGGCTCCGTCGACAGGCGCACCCACGGCTACGAGTGTATGCGTCAAAGGAATTACTCTCCCGACTTCGAATAGCCCCGTGAATTCTCCGTCTAATGTCACTATTGGCCAGCAAACGCAACAGGTCCAAGTCCAAGTGCAGCCGCAAACGCAAGTGCAACAATCCCAACAACAGCAGCAACAACAACAACAACAGATATTGCAGCAGCAAACTGCAACTGTTCAAGTGCAGCAAGTGACGCAGCAACAAGCCCAAGGGCAACCGCAACAGCAGCAAGCATCTACGATGCAAGCCGCGCAGACAAAATCGGCCTCGGGCAGTGGCAGTTCCTCCAGGCCTGGTACTCCAAAAAGCACTGCATCAGCAAGTGAGTAACGTTACTTACTCTGTTTTGTACAATAAAGATAACAGGTCTAAATGTTCAGCTGGATGTCAAACAGGTTTAAAACAACACAATTATATATTTCTACGACTTTCAGAAGCCGCAGCCAATTCGCTACAGCAGCAACATGCTCATCAGCAAATTATCCAAGAAAATGAACAGTTTGCACTTGGGTGGCTAAGAGCCAACTTTGAACCTGCTCCTGGTATCAAAATTGAGCAGGAAGAATTGTACAAAAAATATCTTGGAAGTTGCACAAAGATTGGAAGGAGAGGTGTCATTGCTCCTTTACATTTTCCGAGATGTGTTAGGTAATTAAGATAATTTTTTCGAATAACTAATGCTACTCATGCATAGGGTGCAATGAATTCTAAGAGTATTTAATAATTTTAAATTTATTTAGGTCCGTTTTTGGAGGAACGATAGGACCCAATCCAATTAAAGGTGAAACCAGTGGACCCATGTTCTATGAAGGCATCCGAGTACGCGCAAACCCGAGCCCAGTAACGTATCCTAGCCAGAGTACAACAGCAACATCGAACGCGAGCCAGCAGCCGGTATCTGGCAACGTTGTTTCAAGCAGTGGAACTCCAGCTAAGGTGCTGCAAGCACAACAATCACAGCGTAACGATAGCACGCCGACACCGTCTTCCCCTATCCTCAAAGCCCAATTGTCTGCCCCGCCAAAACCTTCACAACCTAGTAGCCTGTTAATAGCCCCAAGCCCCACCATGAGCAACGTCCCTGTCGAGCCCAAAAGTCAGGTGCGTTCTCTTAGAGTCTTTTCGCATCTCTTTGACGAATGAAGACTGATTATCGATGTATTTTCGTCAATTCTGTTTTACGTACATTCTTTATTGTTCTCGCATATTTAACTATTTTTAATTTTGTCGTTTACTCAATATTTTGATAATTTTTATACTTGCCTAATTACTCGCCTTTTATTCGCTTGTTATTGGTAAGTGGGCGTACGGCATGAAAATAGTTTTATTTATTTTTTTTTTACAATGATAAACTGTTTTTCTTAATTGTTCGTGTCATTGTTAGTCTTTCAAAAAAATTTTTTTACATATTATATTAGCTTTTTCTTTATAGTAATACATTTACGTAGATCAATGTTATATAAATATTTAATATTTTATCATCTTTTAAAAGAATTTTATTATAAAAGCTTTACTTACATGTATTTAGTTTGCATAAAGATACAAAATACTCATTCATTACATGAAAAGCTTACATAAATATTAGTAATATTCAAAAAGTTAATCTTAAAATCCAACGAGAACTTTAAATCTTAAAACGTTTACAAAACTATTTTAACAGTTCTGCTACACTAGCATTTCGAAGTAATTTACAAGGTATTAAAAAAAACTCGTGAACCTATTCTTACCTATTAATACATATCCTTTATTTTCATTGGTGTCGGCATTTGCAAGACATTAGTATTTATAGAATTCATTCAAGCAATTAACTCTTCACATTATCTGCCAAATTCATAAATCTAAATTTAAATATTTGATACGTACATGCATGTGTTACATTTCTATGTACACTGCAGTATTTTAGAATGAAAATAAGTAATACATTGTTGTTTATTGAGGCAGATTTGATGAGTTGCTGTTTGTGAATTTGCATGAAATTTATTTCATGCTGTAATGAATAATAGTTTTGGTAGTTATAATGTAATAACACTATAATTTTTATTTTTAATACTTCAATCAACGTTACTATTTTTTTTAAATTTATATTTAAACTTTAATTCTAATCAACTAAAAAAAATGTTTTCTTTACTGTACCTTTTTAGAAACCCATTTAGAATGAGTGTTCTCAATAAAAATCAAATCATTTTTATTTAATCGTTCACTTGACATCCTCATACTAAGAGATTGAGAATGTCAATGAAAATAGAACAAAATACATTGTCTTTATTGTATGTGCAACAGGTCTCGGTAGCGCATCCCCACCTGAGCCAGGCTCTCTTAGCTAGTGGCGCTCAGCAGCAATCTCAACAGGCAACAGTGCAGTCGACGGTTCAGCAAGTGCCAGTAGGTGCAGTACAGGTGATCGTGCAGGAAAAAGGTGGTGCGATCGCCACAACATCAAGCTCTATCATCAAGAGCCTATTGGCTACCAAGGTAACAACCAGCGGCGAGTGCATGCAAGCCGCTGCTGCAACCCCGTCCACTTCTCCCTGTGTGTCAGCCGCTGTACCGGCAGTAACAAACGCCACTGGCGTAGTATCCAGCATCAGTGCCAACCAGCTAATAACCGCCAATCAGGTACTTGTGTGTTTTTCTTAACCGCTCGTTGCCGTTAGTACTCGTTAGGGTTTTTTTAATTTTATTATTACTCAAAGCACATTTATGATACGAACTATAAATTTAAGACTAAGGTTATTTGTTGAGTAGTATTATATAGTGATATGAATAAATGTTAGTGTTTTTATTTAAAAAACAAATGTATTTTAGTTTAATTTTTATTTGATTTTTTTTATTTAATGTATCTTTACTATTTGTAGGTCAATATAAACGTTTTATATAATTAGAAATGACAACTATTATTAACTTTTTTTAATGTAGAGGTTTCTTATTATTTGGCTACCAATTTTGCATTTATTTTTAGCAAACATAAAATTATTATTAAAAAATTAGCACCTCTAATTGATTCAATTTTTCAAGGTACATATTAATAAATTTGTAATTAGTTATACAACAATCAAATTAATTTTTGCTAAAATTAATTCTTTGATAAGTAATGTACTGATATTTAAAAAAAAGTGAGATTTTAATTTTATTAAGTAAACAAGAGCTGCAAGGATAATTATTATGTGAGAATATTATTGCACTTTATTACCAGTATTATGTTGTTTTATTTTTGTTGTGTTTGTGTGACATACATATGCATATCTCTTTATTTTTTTTTAATTAGCATAAATGCATGAAAAATAGTTATCTAAACTTTGTTTTGAACAAATAATATCCAACTAAATTTACTTGAAGTATTAAGTTTTGATTTTTCAATGAAATTGATATTTGTTTCATTGTCAACAATTTATAAACTTGTGTATATGACGATGATAATTAATAACCAATGTTAAGACACCTTGAAAATATGTCTCGTACAGAAAATTAATTATAATTTGTGCCTGTTAGATTTTGTATGAATTTTTGAGACATTTCAAGATGTCATTGATAATAAAATATAACAATTTTTGTAGTAAACTGGCACTGATCATTGTTGAAAATATCAACTAACAATAGCATGATGTGTTACAAAAAAAAGAACTATCGTCACAAGTTCATATCTTAGTACGATGTTTGCATTAAGTTAACAGTCTTTAAATCAGAAAAATTAATCTCATAATTTTCTCAGGTTGCTCAACGCCAACAGCAACAGCAGCAACAGCGGCAGCAGCAGCTACAACAACAAATAGCAGGCGTAGTGCAGCAGTCTCTGGCGGCTGGTACACCCGTCAAGATTATTTCTAACGCCAAATCCAAGCCGACGATTGTCTCCGTGAAGAAGGTACAAAGGCTAAATGGCGCCAAGATAATCGTCAATAACTGTGAAAAACCTGAAGCCATGGACACGGACAGTAACGCCTCGACGAATGCGTCCCAGGCGCAGCTAGCGGCAGCAGTCGCAAGCATCACTCCCCCAAACATGGATTCCAATCACGTAACGGGTGCACTGCGAACGTATCGACCAGCTCATCATCAGCAGCAGACGGTACTTGTAGCCGGTCAGCAGGTTCAGCAACGCAATGTTTGCACAACTCCAATAGCTGAAGACTCAGATTCAACCAATAACTCAATGGCTTCGTCTAGTGGGATTGGTGGCAGTCGTGATTGTTCAGGCGTCGGTCCTGAAGAAGATAATTCACTTACGAGTTTTGAGGGTATTTTGCTAAATGGAGTACCAAGCAACCTTGATATCGATGCACAAGAGGACGGCTCATCCAAGGACTCGTCAAGTGTCGGCTCTAAAGATAAACCGCTTCAAAGCATGATGCTTGCTGACCTACTTGAGCGCAAGGTTGACAAGGAACCCGTGATGAACGGCATGATGGGTAGTAAAAAGGATCTCGTTGAGAACCATATTAAAAAAGTGCTCAAGGAGCCTCCCAGTCAAACTGATATCAAAATTAAAGCTGAAGTCTCTGAAGATACGTTAATCGAGGCGCCGCAACCTCGTGTAGCCATTAAACGTTCTGCGAGCATGGATGAGAATGCACCTATTGACGAGAAAAAGCCAAAGTACTCGAATGGCACTGCGTCACCAGATCCTGCAGCTGTTGACTCTGCCACCGTTTCGAGCATTAAGTCTGAGGAGGATGAGAAAGAGGAAAAGGTTACAGTATCTTCTACAGCTGCAAATTTATATGCCGCACTCGCGGCCGATATCATCGAGGATGAGACAGATCTCGAAGAACCGGTTGCAATTAAAGAGGAGGTTAAACCTGTTATTAAGGAAGAAGTTCCACAAATTAAAGAAGAACCGCAATTGCCTGGTGAGTTTTAAATTATTTTGAGAGAAATATTCTCGATTTGCCAAATTAAAAAAAATAAAAAAACATTTTATTTTCAGTTGTTGCAGTTAACCAAGTAGGAAATCAAATAGTTTTGACTCAAGAGCAGCAACAGCACATACAGCAGCAAGTTCAAGCCCAACAGCAGCAGCAGCAACAACAACAGCAGCAGCAACAACAGCAACAACAGCAGCAGGCACAAGTACAAGTTCAACAAGTACAACAGGTGCAGCAAATTCAGCAAGTGGTTCAACAGCAACAACATCATCCGCAAACGCATCAGATCGCTATAACACAACAGCAGCTTCAGCAGCATCTTCAGCAAGGCATGATTGTTGCAGCTCCTCGACAAATTGTCGTTCAACAAGCCATACAGGCCAACAACCAGATTGTTACAATTCCCGCGTCTGCGATCAAAAGTCGTCAGGCCCATCAAATGCAGCCACAAGTGTTGCAGGTGCAGCAAGGCCCTGGTGGTCAAACGCATTATGTAATTTCTGGTGGCGTTCCAGGGCAAAATTATGTACTTGCACAGCCTCAAACTGCATTAGTTCAGGGCCAGGCACAGACTGTTTTGGTGGCACAACAACAGGGCACCAATGCCAAAACGATCATTATACTGCATCCTCAAGCAGCAGCACAACAGACACAGAAAATGGTGGCTGTCACACCGCAAGGACAGCAGGTTGTTGTTACTCAGGTAATATAAGGTCTTTGATAAAACGTTAATGTTAATTCAAAGAAAATTTTTAAATTGAATTTTTATTTTTAAAGGTGCCGAGACCATTGTTGCAAAGTTCAGCAATAGCGAATATTCCACCACCCTTGGTTCCTACTTCCAGCAACCTTACTCAAGCTTCGATTGTAGTAAATAGTACTGTTGCTCAACAAATTCAGCAACACCAGCAACAGCAAATAATTCAAACAGTACAATCACAATCTCAACCTCAAGTTCAACAAACTCAACAAAATCCAGTTACAGTGGTGCAAACGCAACAAGTTATAACGAGTTCGGTGCCCGCGCGGGTCGTTACGCCAACTCCAGCTTCGACACCACCACCTACGAGACCTAGTACTCCCCATCAAGCTGCCGCGACTCACCAGCAGCCACAGCAACCCACGATAGGAGTGCCAATCGTTGTTAAATCACAGCAACAACAACAACTGCCAGCTCCACCGGCTCCGCTGGTCCAGTCGGTAAAAGATACCAAGGAAGTAAAAACAGTCAATACGTCGACCTCTACGGAGCTAGAAAATACAAGAGTCAGTGATAGTGACAATGGTAATAGCAGCACGAGTAATAAACCGACAACAAGTCAGCAAGAAACAACAACAACAACTACAGTGGTAACGACGAACACTACACGAGCTCAAACGACAACCCCTTCGACGCCAACGACGGTAGGGACAAATGCTACGACGGTAGTAACGACAAACACTCCCAAAACTATAACTATTAAGATTGATCCTAATGCGTTCCTCTGCGAATGGAGAGGTTGTTTGAGGTGAGTACTAAATTTTTTTTATTTACATTTTAATACGTTTAAACATTACATAAACGTTTTCAATTTTGCAGACAATTCAAAACTCCTCGCAGAGTATTTTTGCACGTCTGCGAAGCCCACTGCCCAAATGGAAATGAAGAAAGTCTCTGTCTTTGGCCAAATTGTGACGCTCTGAAGCGACGAAGGTTTTCATTAATGACACACTTACTCGATAAACATTGCTGCGAAGAAGTAAGTGACCCATACGTGACATTCAAGATTTACAACTGATTTATCTTAATAATTGTACATATATAATTTATTTTCAAAATTTAGGTTATGTTGATGAGAAGAAAGCAGTTAAATTTATCCGGTAAAATGGAAGTGTCTACGACTACAACTCCTGCAACGACCCATCATCCAGGCTATGCACCAAATGCTGCGTTCCATGCCATAAAGAGGCACGCTCTAGAGTTCGTTAATCCTAAAGAGTTAATGGTAAGTATTGTAAAAAACATATACACTCTTGTATTAGAAAATTTCATTGAGAATAACCAAAAGAATATATTTTACGAATTTTCAATGATAACACTCTAATCAAGAGGTTATTTATAATTTTTAAGTTATTTAAAAGTAAGGGATTAAGATACTTTATTTATAACAATCCTAAATTCTTTGACCTAAATATTAAAGTAAAAAAATGAATGGTGTCTTTCTGATGATAACTTAACAATCGACTTTCTTCTTGTCCTCGGCAATGCAGCAAAGGCCAACCAAGCCGGCTGCAGCCAACATTAGCTCCTCTTCCCCCAAACCCGGGCAAAATCCTCCACCGGAACAGGTAACGTCGAGTTAGCAATTGAAAACATCAATTGTTGTCTTGCATTAAATAGCGCATTTAAAGCCTCGTTGACACTCAAATGACGCGCAATGGCTTAGCTGACAGATGCTGAATTTGAATTCGTGATATGTGAATTGCAAAATCGGTACACTGCAGACTGAGCCATTTCGAGCCCTTATCCTATTTCTTATTCCAGATGTGAAAGATATTTAGTATTAAAGAATTATGATAATAAAATTAAAAGACAAATTACACTGTTGATTCACTTTTTCTTACTATGGTAATATGCCATATGAATAATTCTTTCACATCTTTCCTGTAGCATGCCTATTCCTTCTAATTTATTGTCCAAGCGCTTATTGCAAGATAGATTATAGTTACATACATCTCAAATTATTCATCAATGTTTTATGTTGTTTAAGGTTATTCATAAAATTACACTAGTGTATTTTAATTCTAATCAAGATTCAATATCATACGTCAATGTCTTTGTCGTACTTCGACCAAGAATTTCGCATGCTTTTGTAACTAATGCACATAGTCGTACTTGCTGTTCTTATTTACACCCAGTGTCTGCACGATTTCGCTTCAGTTTATAGCATTTTTAATTTTTTCGCCCACAAGCAAGATATTGTACTGTGTCTGACACCAATTACAAAATCCCGTAAACGATTTATCTGTAAACTTCATTTTATATTTTTCATGTACACTTGTCATAATAAAACTAATACTGCAAAAGAAGTATCTTTTATGTAGCTTAATGTCTTTTTTTCTATTTACAGGATGACAATGAAGGACCTGTTACAAAAAGTATTCGCTTGACGGCAGCTCTCATTTTGAGAAACCTAGTCATATATTCCGCGCATGGTAGAAGGTACGTTGTCTAGTTTTAACTTAAAAAAATCATTTAAATAAAAATATTTAAATGATTTACAACTGATTTTAATTTATATATTACAACTTAATTACAGACATCTTCGTGCGTATGAGCCCCACTTGGCTGGCGTGGCGTTGAGCAATGTCGAATCGTCCAGGACAATCGCACAAGTCCTTTACGACATGAACGATCAAAGTAGCAGCGGTCACAGGTGACCACTCGAACCAAGCCTCCAGGGGAAAGCCAGCACTTGAGCAGAACTCGAGCAGCGATCAACTCGATATTTATGATTTTGATGTTTTTTTTCTTGAACTCGTGCGAACTGAATCAATCTTGTGCACAGTGAGGAGAAGGAATCTTGAAGGCGAAGCGATAATCTTAATCGAATGAAGAGAATAGAAGGTAGTTGTGGCTGATGCGTTATTTTATGACAATGTTCCATAATCGTTAAGGATACAAAAACAAGGAGGAAGAGGAGAAGGAGGAGGAGCAGTGGTTGTTTTAATAATAGGAACTAAAGGACAAGATATAAAAAGAGGCCTATAAACTTACTAGGCAAGCCAGTTTGCCGATAATTTAGAGCTAAGTGGATCGTAAAAACTCATACAGCGGAGTGTTCAAGTAAAGGACGTGACGTTTGTAAGTGAAATAAAAATTCGCTAAGCCAGAATTTGAAGAAAAACTGATTAATTCTAGACATTTATCAAATGGGAAGCAGTGATACAAAACAAGAAAAGTGTTAAAGGAAACGAAATATTTCAGATTTAATATTAATATTTATTTTCTCAATGAAGGCGTCAAAAATGTTTTTAGTGTGTACAAAAATGAAGACAAAGAAACAAGAACACGAGCGCAGTGGTAAAAAATAATACTTTACGAACGTTACAGTTTAATTATAATGAATTAATGTTATGTGTATGAACTATGTTTTTTTTCTTTGTAATTCTTTTTTGTTCTCTTCTTTTTTCGTAACCCATAAAAAGAAGATTAGAACATAAAAAAGAAATCTTTTTATTGAATGTATTTTTTAGGAAATGTATAATTTTTCGCTTACTTGAATTGCATACCGCAATTACATGGCTATACCATCGTCTCTCTTTTTTGTTTTTATTTTATTATAATCTCCGCGATACACCGTAGAATCCAGATAAAGAGTCACATCCTTTTGGATTTCTATCGTTCGTCGTCCTAGCTTGTAAAAAGGTTCCGTGCTCTTGAGTTTGCATCTTTAAATAATTTTTCTTTTCATACTATTTTTTGGCGATTTTTCAAAACACCATTTGATGGTGCATGGAAATTGATTTACAATAAAAAGTAATTTTATTAAAGTTCACTGAATATAATACACCACTTTTATATAAAATAATAGCTATAATTAAAAGTTTTTGATGAATTTTTTTTAGATGACACGATTCTGTTTACACAAAAAATGACACATTGCATTTATGTAACTATCATTTTTTACCTTAAGGTCTCGAAGGAGAAGTGTGAAAAGCGAATCGAATCGAATTTGAATGATAAGTGTGAGCAAAAGAGAGAATGTAATAACTTTGTAAAAAGAACTAATTGTAAGACTTCATTAGCATTAACGGAGAAAAATATGGGAAGCACATGCATACAAAACACATAACTGTAAATAATGTCTGTATTTCATTTGCAATGTGAAAATTAAACAAAGCGATGTACATTTTTTCTCTAGAAGTCGACGCAATGGATAGATTAATAAGAAAAAAGTTAAAAAATCGTTGTGACAAATGTGCAAACGAATCGAATCAGATTAGTCGATACTGATTAATTTCTTTGTATTATAAAAAAATAAAAATAATAAAAAACAACCTTCTATTAAAAATGAACATTTAAGAATTCAACGTTTTTGTAACTATAAAATTATGTATTATGGAATAAACTAATGAGTTATGGAGCTAAGATCAACTTTATGAATTATAAGCGGATCTCAATCATGTATTTTATATAAAAATATGAAAGTGTAGAATATAAAAGAATTCTGGGCAAAAATATTGCAACATTATTATGTATTTTTAAAATTTTTAACAGATTAATTTTTTTTAATTTTACCAGTGTATGATGTCAAGTACACAAAATTATACATTAATTTTAATTTTCATACTTTTACTGGCTTAAAGTGAAAACTTTCGCTTATTCAACAGGAGAAAGATGTCTCTTTTGTGACATAGACGCTTTGTAGTTATGAATAATCGTATTCCTACGAATCACAGAAGACCTAAAAGTAAAAAAAAATTCAGATTGTAGCTCGGCATGTGCTTGTAATTTAAAAAACTTTTACTATTTCTCCCTTGATGTGTAAGATACTTTACAAACTAGCCAAAAGTGGAATTTTCTACCCAACACACTAACTAGAAAAGAGCATAAAATGAAATATGCATCACAGGAAGGATTGATATTTGTTTTTTCTTTATCTTTCTTTAATTTTATATGGATTTTAATTTTTGAATATATTATTTTAAAAAGCAGTTAATAGTTTAAAAAATTACAGAGACAAAAGAAACTATATTTTTACAAATAGATATGTGGAATATGTGAAAGAAATGCAAACTACAAAGTTGTGCAACATTTTGGTCTTTATATTTTAAAATGTTTTATTTACATTTACATTATAATTTAATTACAAAGTAATATTGAATGTAGGTAGTATTGGTTATTGTGCTTGTAGGTGTAAGGTGGTAAAATTCAATTTAAAACATTAGAATCTTTTAATTCAATGGTTGTACATTTTTTATTTTTAAATCATTCATACAGCTTTATATATTTTATAATTTTATTTCAAGTATTTGTGCCATAAACATAAACAAATAAGTCATATGAATTTTTTGTCATCGGCCATTTATTTAACATGTAAACTTTTTTTTTCAAAAATACAAAAGGCACTTGTTCAGATATAAATTGTATTTTCATCAATTGTTTTGTTTTTATGTACAGAATATTAATTCTAATTAGATAATTTCTGAATACAATTTTAAATTCAATTCATTTTTATAAAATAGTTGACTTTTTTTCAGTAAATAGTTTCTTTAAACTTATTATAAAAAAATATAAAAATCTTGGTGATGTTATTTAAATTGACTAAACAATTATTTTTTATATGCTTATTAAACATCAATACAGGCACGTGTGCACTTACTCAAAGTGAACACTTATTAATTTTCTACGGGTATTGCTCTTATTTTTTACGCCTAAACGAAGGTATTCTTGACTTCCTCTTTTGTTCCTGAGAAACAGGAGATTTGTCTTGCTCAAGATCGTTAAAAACTTCGCATCTAAGATTTTCAATTTTTTTCTTAATTGCATCCATATTCACAGGCTCTTCAATATCCTCTTCCAGGGCAGAACTAGCCAAAGTAGCAACGCCACTGAGGTCCCTACGACTCTCATTTTCGCTAACGCCTCTACAGCATAAGCGCTCTCTAATTTCTTCTGCTCTACTCCTGCGTGTCTCTTCTAATTCATTCAAACTTTCGTTCGATAACATCTGCTCGGGAATTTCATAGTACTCTTCATCGAAATTTACGTTGGGCTCCGTAATTTTCCTCCTGTTGGGAAGACTCATGTATTGCGTCGAGTCAAAACTGTCAATGCTCTCCAAATCGTCCTGCAAGTTTGTGCGTATAGGATGCTCTCTAAACATTTCTCTGTCTTCAAGCTCTAGGTAGCTTCGCTCCATGGGACTCTGCCGGATCGAAACGGGAGTCGAAGAATACGGTACTTCGTACCAATATTCAGTATTATAACTCTCCTGCGGGTTTGATCTTCGCGACGGGTGCTCAGTCATTGAGGATTCGCTTGACATCCCCTTTTGGAAAATCATTGTTTTACTTTTGTGTAACCCGGTTGGTGAATGCCGTCTAGGTGAAACGTTAAGATTCGGGGACTGATTTCTTGATGACCTATTGTTCTGGATTGTAATCGATCTCGAATGATCCTGCGTTAGATCGTTGCGTAGACTCTGCTGTTGCTTTAGCGACTCATTTATTTTATAAAAATAATCCTGAATGCTCTTAGCGTATTGCTGAATTTCGGCCAGAATGTCGAGCAGAGGTGCCTTCGTCCTATCTGCGTCTACGCCCGAGTCCTCTAAGGTCTGCGTCGAAGTCGAACGATTAAATTGCATCGCATCATTCGAATACGCACCTATCGATTGCTGGCCCTTATTTTCCGCTTTTTCATCCAGCACGTCATGCAACTGCACGTTTATGGTGGAGCTCTTGAATTTATCTTGCTCTGCCTTTTTTCTCCTCCTTTTCTCAGCCATAAACTTATTCACGAGAAGCAAAGTTTCCACAAGCCATATGATTGACGATCCATCGTGGCGGCGTTGATTTATGCATGGCATGCATTTATGGCAAGTCTTGTATTCTTTATTAAAAGGATCGCTACTCCTGTTCTTACGGCTATTCCTCGCATCTTTCATTATTTTCGCATTGGCGAGGTCATCGTCGGATCTACCACAGAGGCACATCTTGTATTCAGTTTGCTGATAACCGCTAGTGTTATCGCACTCGTCAGGTACAATCGTACTGTCATGGAACGAGGAACTTTCCCCATATGCGTTGTCAAGTAACTCGGGCTCGTCGCCGTCCTCCTTACAGGCACACTTTAACTGCGTCGTCGGCACGAAGTCTTTATCGGATCTGGGATGTCAAGAGTCATGGGTGTTAACAAGAGCTTTAGTTACTTAAATGATGACGTTCAAGTCAACGTTTACGCTGTCGGGCGATGAATTATGTGACCTGCAAGCAAAGAAGACCGACAAAGAGTCGTGGATCAGAATCATTTGGTTGCTCGAGAAGCAACGTTACACAACAATCGTCAGCGTACACGGCGAATCATTCGCGTTTTTACCAGACCGATAACTCTCCTCCCCCTGCTAAATAATTACGAAATTCATAAACCATGATGTACACATTGAAACATAGCGATCGGCATCTTCGCGTACTTTCACAATCTTCGTTGAGGCTTGCAAATCACGCGGGCTACATATCTCGTATTTTCACGTTCTACCTGACAAGTTGGCGATCCGTGTCTTCAAGGGCTGCCTTGTTGACCGGTGGAGAGCACGTGATCAAAGCACACGCGCAGCTGGGATTGAGCTTCGACTGCCGCTGTTGCCGATGGCTTCCAACTTTGGTTTTGCTGCTGAGACGCGCTGCGACACGATTGCTTCAGAGGAATGAATTCGGCCGGCGCGAGACTTATCGGCGATCGGTTAGCTCGGTGTATAAGACACGCGGACGAGCTGAGTTAGGGGGGCATGATTACGGTCTCACCAGCTTTCGTCTTACCTTAGGTGATCGTCCTGCACTCGGCGTATTTCGTGCGTTCTACTGCGACTCTCTTCGCGCAGTCGCGACTTCTCGTAACGCTCGTTGGTTATTTGACGGCGAAGATCAGTTATCTGTTTGCTAAATTCCGAGGCCTGGTTCTGGTACTTGCGTACTTCCGCTGTTTCCGAGCATCTGAAATAATGAATGAGCGTATGGTTACATTTGTTATAAGGGAGTTGTTAGTTGGAGAAAAGAGAGAAAACCGTACAGTTTGCCTTGTAGATCGACAATTTTTTGCCTGAGCTTTGAAACTTCAGCTTGTAAGTCACGCGCATTTGCCTGCGATACCATCGTCTCTTTACGCGCCTCTTCTAGCAGACGCTCCAAACGATCTATTGTCTTGTGGTCCTTGTTGAGCTGCTCCTGGAAAATTTCTTGCTCCGATCTGTAGCGTTCCACTTGTACTTCAAACTACGAGTTTAACAATGAAAGTGAGAATGTTAATGCGAACGTTAAAGTATTTTAAAAACAAAAAGAGAGAGAGAGAAAAATAAGACATACTTGAGTCTTTAGTTCAATGTTCTCCTCGAGACGATGGGTAATGCACTCTTTTTGCTTCTCAAGAGTTACGCAGAGATCCCGCACTGTACGTAAATCATCCTCGGCGTGCAAACGCTGGTCTGTTGCCTGCTGCAGTTGAATTTCCAAACTTGCTACGTTTTGCGTTAGCTCAGTTATCTGCAACGTAACATGATTTTTCTTATATTGTATCGATTATTAATAATAAATGAATCAAACAAAAAACACAAGAGAAAAGTGATCGAGATAAAAAGGGGAAGACGCGTACAGCTGAGATAAGAAAAAGAAAAAGATGAATCGTCGAACTGAGATAAAAGTTAACCTGAGCTTCGTATCCTCGAATTAAGCATTCCTTATTAGCCATCTGTCGCTCAAGATCAGCGACCTGATCACGGGCTGATTGTAGCGCGCCACGCGCCTCAGCAGCCTCCGACTCCAAGCTGTGATTGTTGTTCTCGAGAACCGAGGCTTCGAGGCTCAAGCTCCTGAAATGATTCAGCATCTCCGTGCGCTCATTCTCCTGCAATCAGTCAAATCCAATCGACATAAGACTCCAATCCTCGATTAATAAAAAAAGAAAGAAAAAGTATTCCGGTGATGCATGCCTTTTGTGCTAGAAGCTCCTCGGCCCGTCTGACTTCGGCCACGTACGTTTGTAGTTGTCGCTTGAGATCGTGCGCCTCGGCTTTCGAGGCCTCGAGTTCCTTGTGCAGTTTTCGCACGTCACAGCTCGCTGCAGCGAGGTCGTCCTGTAATCTGCGGTTCTCCTGGATCGCATTCTCCCGGTCGATGTTCGCGCTCGAGAGCTGCCGCTGCTGATTCTCGATGTCGAGCTGCAGCGAGCGCATCTGACGATCGAGATCCGCCGCCTGATCCGCGCATATTCTGCAAGGCAATTGCAACAACGATAAATTTCAATGTTTTCAAAGCGCATCCACCGGCAAAACCACAAAACCACCACAAACGCGAGGGAGGGGGGTGGCGTTCCAGGTTAATTTATGCGCGGCCCGAGCTTGCGAAATCTCGGGTCGTTAAAAAATGCGCGCCGGGAGAAAGAAGGAGAGAGAGAGAGAGAGAGAGAGAGAGAGAGAGAAAGAGAACGGGGACAAGGCCGGGCCCCGGATTCCGGATTCTCCAGCCGCGTCAGCCTCCGCGACTTTTTTCGCCTACTCTTCCCTCGCTCGAACTTTTCTTCCCGGATAATAAAAGTTCATACGGGGCCACGTGTTGGGTCGGTGTATAGACGCATTGGTTTCGCTAATGGCGCAAGCCTCTTCCTCGGATTCGTAGCTTGCGCAATCGATGTACATTATGTCACAGCCGATGAGACGTTTATAAAGTCCCACCACCGCGACTCGTCATACCGGCCGTGCACGAAATTCCGATTAATTACGCGAGACTCGTCGCGTGCCTCTCCATCTACAGGCACCTGCGATCTTGCAGCTGTAAGGACGCCACTCTACACAAAGCTCATGTGCCGAGAGCTCGTGAATTTCTAAACCGCAACCGCTAAACGTTTGGCTCTATTAACGAAATGGCTTAGGCGAAGAGGCTCAGGGGTAGTTGGCCGCAAAAATTTTCATTCGTGACCCGACATCTTTAAACGATGCGAATCACCGCTCGACGCTCGATAGAGAGAGAAATTTGCAAATTGCAGAGTTTTCAATATGCGCTTCCACCTTCCTCTATGATAAATACAGGGCGAGAGATTCACCGCAGTCCACTCGATTCCATCCAAGCGAAAGTGCCCCCAGAATTATATATTGTTCCATTCAACATCTCGAGATGGAGTTTTCTCTTTGCTATGTACCAGGAAAAACCCGACTAGGAGGTAGCGACTTATCATTGACCTCGATTCGCGGGAAAAACCAATGACAATCAGTACAGTGGGGTCCACGGTGGTTGCCAGATATCAAGGAAGCCGGAAGCTTACGCGGAAAAACCGCCGTCGCCACGCCTGTGTAGCAGCGAAGAAAAGCGAGAAGCCAAAGGCTGAGCTTACGTCGTGATTGCGCGACGTGTATCGACCCGCGCGCGAAAGGACGTACCCCCAGGGGGGCAGAGCGGAGTTTTGCATCTATCATATATCACGTCGCCGTTCATTTTACGACCGAGCGTACGTACAAACTCCTGGCCTCAAGGAGGAGTCCAAGGTGCCAGATGAACTTTCACTCTTAGCCGAGATAAGTGCATCTACGTAGTCGATCTCCCGGGCTTAGATTACTGGACATGGGTGGGGGGAATCGGTGTACGAGTAAAATTCGAAAATATCGCGATTTTCTAGGAGACTCGATTGAAATCTGTGATGATAGTTAAGAAAATAATCAGCGCGACAGCGCAGCTATTCTTTAAAATACCAATCAGAGAATACACGCGCACATACACTCCAATATAAATGATTTACGCTCCAATCTCACACAGCTCGTCTAATCATCATAAAAGGCGAAGTTTTACGAACGTATCACAGCCGAGAGTACGTTACAAGCTAGAGAGACAATTGCTTGGATAGGCGGGCGACCAATTAAAAAGGCAAACACATTAGCAAACCGAGGATTTTCACCGGCGTCGAGAAAGCTACCCCCCTCCCGGGCCACGGTGATTCGTCCGGAAAATGACGTAGCGGTTATAATCGGCGTCGGGCGCATCTCCCGCGGCGCCTAAGACGTCGACAAAGCCCGAGGCTTACATCAGCGTTCCAACGCCAACCAAAATAGCCGCCCATCTCGAGAGAGAGAGAGAGAGAGAGAGAGAGAGAGAGGCTCTCTCGATCGGTATAGGGTTGCGCAAGCGGTGGCTAGCTTACGCGCTTATATACACGCGCGCATCGATCGATCGGGCCACCTCTCCTCTCGTATACTCCGGTGTACATACTGCGGAGGAGAGAAAAAAACGGCCAAGCGTACTTTCACTACTGCGCGAACGGCGTCCAATCTCGCGGCAGCAGCTGTGCGAAATTACGCTCGGTCGCGCGAAAGTGAAAAGTCCAATAGATTGGCCGGTGCTTGTGAGATTTTCTTCGGGTCTAGGATAGGGGATCGTTTTTCGAACTGATTGGGTCGTTGGGGCAGGACAGGCTGGCAGTTGATGAGGAGAAAAGAAAATTTTGAGAGTCGACGATGGCGATGAGAAGGTAGATTTTGGAGAACGGTTTATGTAAACGACGATAATCGTCGGAAGAGAAGTGTTTATTCGAATCGGATGTAGATGTGATGTTGTATTGTCGAAATGGAGAGTCATCGGGAGACTTTTTGGAATTACGTGATCGCAGCTTGGGCGTTTAACAATATAATCGATCGCACCTAGAGAAGTCGGCGTGGTTTTTGTAACGAGTCGTATCTTTCGGATCAGCGGAACAATTTCGAGAGTTGCGCAATGGGTGAAAAAAGCTAGCGAAAAAATAATCAACGCTTCCTATACACCCCAGGCGCCGTGTGAATGGTCAATCGGCCCCTCATCCTGTAGCAACGGAAAAAAAAGAAACGCATAAATATTCGATAAGCAGTTTACATAAGTGTTGTAGGCCGTTTAACCACGCATCGCGTCAGTCGGCATAAGTCTAAAGCAACGAGGTTCGCCATATGCAAATATGCATAAAAGCTCGTTTTTGCGCGCGAGGTTTTCCGGGTCTCCCCCCGACCTCACAGTGGGACAGATTGAATAGCGAGGATTTATATGCAGGCCCGTTGGCGTTTGTAAATACCCATGCCGACGATAAAGTTCCCGGTAAGGCTAGGTCAGCCCACCGCCGGGCGTGGGCAAGAAAGCACGCGCTCCAAGAGTTCCGGGGCCCGGGCTTTTTATATGCGGTAAGAAAGAGAGACACGGAGAAATTCTTGGCTATTGGCGCTTTCGACATCGATGATCTCTTCGTACAAGAGAAACCTTGCCGCAAAAGCTAATAATTCAATGATAACGTGTCCATGTTTATAAAACAATATACATACGGAGCAAAGGCTGTGATGTCTTAATGACCCCTCGGTAAGGGACGTGCTTTCATATAAGATTTTCGACTCTCGTAATCGCGCGGGGGGGGGGTGTGCTGCAACACAGTTGAGAGTCGGCGTAATGAACTTCCGTGCGCTGACCGAGAGTGGGTAGCATTAGGCTTTCGCTACGCTAGCATGCAAAACTTCAGGCTTCAGTCTAGATGAAGAAGAAGAAGAAAAAAAAGGCCAAGCGCGTCGTTTAGCGCTTCCGCTTCCCGATGTGCCTTTTCAAACCAGTGGCGCTAGGTAGGAGAAATAAAAAAAAAAAGCAACAGCACCGCTCTCGATGTGTACTATTGACGTGCGAGTGCGCGCTTGGATGTAAACGGGGGCGCAACTTCCGCGCAATCAGATGCGCCGTAGTATAGCGCTTCGCGGAGAAAAGCCGAGAGCGCGCATTACGTCTCCCCCCCCCCCGGTGGAGAGCAGGAAGGAAGGAAGGACCTGAATATGTGCATACACACTCACACCTTGAGATACCGGACTCATTACGCGGCTTTGCATGCCCGCTGCGCAGACAACGGCGCTCTCTTATGCTGTTGCTGATTGCCAAGCGGATTGAGCGCCAGACCACATTGCTCTCTCGCGACGTGAACGGAAAGTCCGCGTGTCTGTCCTTGCGCCTGCTAGATCTTGCCATGTTCACGAGAGAGAGAGAGAGAGAGAGAGAGAGAGAGAGGGAGAGAGGGAGAGAGAGAAAGAAAGATATTGTGCCTGCGCTGCTAACACTACTGCTGTTATTTGCGTCAGCTCCGCTTCGGACATCTCGACCTGTGTAAATCATTCGAGGGGAATTATACTCGAGAGTACCAGGTGTGTTTTGGAGAAAAGTTTTTGTCAGATACTCGTTTTAGCTCGACAAGATACGTATCAAACAATCGATGTATCGATTGTTTAACTGATTTTTATGATTTTTTTTGTTCTGAGAATGCGATGGAATTCTGAAATTCCCAGTTTGAATTTTTAAGGAATGCGAAATTTTGTAACAATGAAATTTGATAATCCTTGATTATGTAGACGTTTTTATTTGGCAGAAAGAAAGTTTTGTAGCTATTAAATTAAATTACACCAACGCTATCGTTATAGGAATTCTATTGATGAATTTTCTCCAATAATAAATCAAGCATTGAGTAACGTCGGTGAAATTCATATCTGACGCGTGACAGTGAACTAGGCGCATGTCAATAAAAATAGTAGTTTTTTGACAATTTGTTTCAAAGTAATTTTGAAAAAACTAGAAACAACAATGAGAAACGCCATTGATTTGCATACATATTTATTTCATAATGCTAAAGTTTCAGAGATTACGAAACAAGAACATTTACCTCGTCGTTTATGGCGTAGGTTTCAAGTGCCACGATCGTGCAAATAAAATTGTTTCGCATAAAATTAATTGGCCATAAGTGCCCCACAATTTCGACTACAACAAGGTTCATTTGTTACACTTTGAATACAGCTATATTTTTCGGAATAAATGCAACTCTACTTTTTATGCATTTCTACCCTACTTTCCAAAATGTTCTCAAAACTTAGTATTATGTAAACGACCGCAATAAACATTTCGTACAATTTTTCTTAAAAAAAAAAAAAACTCAAATTTTTAACAACCAAGGATATTTTGAAACGTAGATTTATCGAAACGACGTAAAATCAATGTCGTTGTAAATATTCACAACGTGTGCTCGGGCACGTATTCAAACGAGACGTTCCCGCATATAATTTAACTCTCTGCTTTTACTCTCAGGGCCATTCGGCGAATTCCACGCGGTCAACTATGTCAGATTTCAAGAGTTTCAGGGCCAAAACCCGACGAGGAGAGCTCCTGAGTTATTTCAAGGGCGCTACGTGTCCGGCACATGTGGAAAATAATTATGCTGCAGTCTTTGCCGTGTACCAACGATTGTTGACCCCAAGCTTTATGTAGTTGTCAAAAAATTATGAGCAAGGCAAGTGTATAAAATAACACGTGGACTAGGAAATCAATATAAATCCTGTATAGATAAACAAAAAGAAAAACTCTTTTTTTTTTTAAAAAAAAGAGAAGACAGTCACTCGTCAGACATAACCAAGATATTCCCACACTTATAAGAGTCAGTCGAACAAAAGTCGAATCGGAGAACTATAAAGTGTCTGCTAGCAAGTCAATCTCGAGTGCATCGCCCTTTCTGTTTAGTATTCCGCGCAGACGTACATGAAGATGCGCTTGGCGTACAAACGCCACCGCGACAAAGCCGTTAAGGGCTGAATAGGTAAGGGGAGAGAGGCACGAACGGTACACACCGTGCGACCATGCTACACCAGAGCTCTTGCCTTTTCTGTGCTTCAGAAGCGTGCTCGGCCGATTGGCCGCGTTTTCACGCAAAACTCGGGTAGCTCGGGTGAAAGGGGAAGAGTTTTTAGTATCGTCTATTCGCAGCTAATAGGCTGTGCGGTGGTAACTTAATTGCGCGTGTGGCACGCCAAGCTCGCTCGATTGGATGTTTTTTTTTCTTTTTAACATGGCACGAGAGTTGTTCCGTTATATCCGAGAAAATCTATGGATGGGAATTTGCATTGCTAATAAAGACTTACGTAAGGATTGTTGTTTTTATTCGGCTTGGATTATTCGCTTATTATAAACGCAAATTTATGAGGATATTTAAAATCGAATCGATTATACTTTTGTTTGGAGTATGTGATCGACAACACAATAATACTGGACAAAATAAAATATTAGAGGACAATATCATCTTTGGATTCTTGTTTAATCTTTCATACTTATCCGAAAAAAATTCTCGAGTATACCCATTCTTTTGTGAAGCTGAGATCCATCAAGACATCGAAATAAAGTGTATGAAAAAGAGGGAGACGCCGCTGAGCCAGGGGGTTGAACGACCGTAAGAATAAGCAGTCAATATAATGGATACGAGCAGACGGATGAGCTTCCAAGGTCACGAGCAAGTAAACGCTCGTGTTCAGTCTGTCCTGATCTGAGTTTCGCATCTTTTTTCATGCTCTCGAAGCCTTACTCCAGGATCCTGTTTCATTGCACGAGCTTATCGATAAAAGCGCGGGATTTTAAGTTATAAACAGATTTTTCGATATATTTCCTCGTCAAAGAGAAACTTGACGAATAGGCGTTGAATTAATAATGAAATGGATTTTACAAATTTAAGAAAAATATTTTGGAATGCTGTTAGGGAAGTAAAGGTCATGAATATTAATGGAGTACAAGTTAAATAATTGAGCAATAAATAAGTCGTAATGTGTAACATCGATTCCTCGATCTCTCAATCGAACACGTAATTCAAACTCGACCCAATTTCAGATTCTGCAACATCGCGTCATAACATACCAAGAAAATTCCAACAAGGCCCGCATAGACGTCAATTCTCTAAAGTTGCCGAAATCCGACCTTACGCATACGTAGCAGGAAAAAAGTCACGTAATCCGACCTAGACACCGAAATCGTCCTCTGTACAGAGGATTACCATAACAATGGCAAGTGGTCCTCGATAAAAGTGTCCAATAAAAAAATCCGGGTCGATAAAGCGGAAAACAGAGAAAGATGAAGAACCACGTGCTTTGCTACCGGATGCCATTGTGCAACAATGTTTTTTCCCGACTCTCTGGATGATGCGCGTTCGTGGGAGAATCACGTTTGAATTATGTAAGGGGCTCTGGTGTAATGATCGATAGGAGCTTTTAACTTAAAAGGATTTTTCACATAGCCTCTCGTTTTGGTAAGACTGGATTAGATCAATCTATTGGCAACCAGCGCTTGATGAGCACTTGTTTTTGGATTTTTTTAAAGAAAAAATAGGTACCGATCGTTGCTTGCCGATCTCTAATGTGCAGTTCCTCGATTAAAAATCTCGCTCGGCACTTCTTATGAATCTGTGCAGGCCCTGTAATTTCAGGAATTGGCGATTCCGTATTGAGGAATCGGCCCGATGATGCAAACTTTAATGGAAACTTTCTAATCTGTAGTAGCGTGTATGCGCGCTAGAGGCTTCTCCTCGCTTTTGATCGTCATGAACTTTCCAACAGCGCGCTTGGTGATGCATCCGAGATTAAGGGTCCATGAATAAAAGCAAGCGGGCGGTACGTGAAACTTCAAGATCTCCATAAAGCTCATTCTAACCAAGCGACTCCTGTAGGCTTCTGAGCTATGTACACCAGATGCGCTCTTCCTCTAACGACTATACTGTGATTTATGCTACTAAATCTCTTTTATCTCCAAGATCGCTTTTACATTATAATAGCGAGTATCAGAATAAAACGGCAAGCCGGGAGCTATGTCTAGAGCGATAAAAATCGATTCTATACGAGATTTTCACCGATGACGAAATCAATTTCGAGTAGCGATCTTCAAATATACCCTACCGATCTCCACCCATATATCAGTCTACATCGCGAGTAAAAAGCGAGATCATCAAACACGTGAATTTCAATACCTGTCGAAGAGCAGTGCTTTCACCTGTGCGAAACCCTTGTGTACGATTGGCGATTGGCAAGCATGCCAAGGACGAATCGCTCGTTAGAATATGCGCCAGACCAATTAGGGACTGCTTGCGGGCAAGTATTTTTTATCGATCACCTGACGCAAGGACTATAACTTAGAAACTTCCGGCTTTTGGTGCCCAGTCACAAGACTCGTTACTATATCACGGGGCTAGAAAAGAGAGGTCGATTCAACAAATCGGGCGAGGCTTCAAGTGTTGGAAGCTAAGATGCTTATTCGGGAGATGAAGCGAGTTTGTTATCTGGTAGGTGCGCCCGTTTGCCTTTCATCCTCTCTACCCGAGGCTGCTGTGCGTGTGTTGCACAAAGAAAATCCAATTTTCCCTCAGCCGCTTGAGCAATGCTCTTCTCGTTTGAATGGAGTTTACTGCGAGAGTGAATGCTGGTATGTTATTGTTGCATATTTTTCTACGTTCATCTCAACGATCTTACGACTCTGTTATTTTATCGCTCTCTCGTGTTACTCTGTAGCACTGATCGAAATTCAAATTTAGAGACCGCCTGATACTCTTCACTGAATCACCACTATAGATCCAGTTTTTTTTTCGAGCGTCGCAATCCAAGGTCTTATATAGTTCACGGAATACTTATAATATCACAGGTTCGGTTGGAATCGTTAATGTGATTCGAATGCTTGCTAAATCTAACAAAAAACATGTCGCCATTAGACCTTTCTTAAATATTCTCCTCAGTCATTTTTCAATCTGAAGCCAATAAAAATATAACTATAGAAGAAAATTTGAATCTCCCTCTTTTTTAGCAATAAAGGAAAACGGCAAACGGCAAGGAAAACATTGCCCACAAAAGTAGAATGGCATAACAAGGCTTTTCAAAGCAGTAAAATTTATCAAAACCACAATACCCACTATATAGGTTTGTGCATCAATCAAAAAGGCCCATCCGATTAAGAAACAAAAGGCCCGTGAGGTAGGCAGAAGAGGCGTCGAGGAAGAAGAGGAGGACACGCGCGAGCGGGCGAGAGAAAGAAGCCAGAGAGAGGGGGAGGAGGCCTGCGGCGCGCTCCTCTAGCGCGGAAAGTGAAGGTTCGGAGCAGAGCGAGTCTTACACGGATTCAATTTCAGGCGTGCGCGTCGCCGCGCGGTTAAGTAACAATATACAAGGCGGCAAGCAGCCGAGCGTCAGGCCAACAGGCAGTCTTGGCGCGCGGCCCGAGCGGAACGCAGCTCAGGCCCCGCTACGATACGACGATGCCGCTCCGAACGACACTGCAGTCAAATTCATCCTGATTTACAGACTGACGCACGTGTGATATTGTCGCGGTTGTGAGGACATTGAGATGTGTTGTGTAGATCGCGTGGCTTAGTGACTGAGTTGCGGTATTAATTATTTTTGTTTTGCAAGATTAACATTTAAAATTTTCTCAAGTCTACTGGACACACCTTGCACGATAATGGACTTAACGTAAGTGGTGATTATGTATCAGAAATTTAGTCGCAGATATGCGATGATTAATGGTTTTGATAATAATAAACAGGTTTCTAGAAAACTAGGTCTGTATGCCTGCAATTTTTGTTTATTTTTTTTAATAAATGTAAATGATGATGAATAGAATGAGATTACTGTTTGTTAATAAATAACCGCGGGAAAATGAAATTTTTGTGATTATGGCAAATGAAATAAAACACGGCTATGATTTCACGTTGTTTAACACTACACCGGTTTTACGCACTTATGAATACAAATGAAAAATATCCAGTTCCGATTACGAAGAGAGATGCGATCAGTGTCAAAAACGATCTTAACGAGTATTGAAATGTAACTTACAGATAGCTTAAATCGCGCTCAAATTTCTCTTATTTTCAATTTTTATTTAAAATGTTTTTTTTTTCTATTTCGAACGATTTGTATCAAATCTAATAACAATTATGAAATATGTATAACTGTGAAAGTGTGATTTGTGAAACGTCAGATAAATTACTAGATAAACCAGGATACTCGTGTAAGTGTCATTGGAGTGATAAGATCCAGTTAATAGTCATTAATACCTTATGTAAAATAAAAGGCCATTAGATCGGATCAGCAACTTTTTGGGATTAGTAAAACCGGCATTTAATTTGTGGCATCGGTAGGCAATCCTACATGATTTAGATCTAATTTGCCTACCGAACAACATTTTTTCAACGCGGAAGTTATTATCTTAGTAACTACTCTACATCGAAACTCATTCAACCATACGCAACACAGACAAAACAGAAGCTAACAAAAACTGAACAAAAACCAAATGAAAAATAAACAGAGCGAATCAAGACAAGTTTCAACGTACTATCTCATTGGCAACACAGTACAAACACGCAATTTTGAGGAAAAAAAATCCGCCCTCTCTAGCAAAAACACACGTTCGAGGGAGAAAAAAACGGGGAAGTCGAGCACGTGAAAGTGTAACGGCAAGACAGAAGATTTCGTCACCGCGATTCCGCTCCGGGACAATATGATATTCGCGCTGTGTGTACAAGCAGCAAAATTCGCACCTGCGGCCTAAATAGGAGGTTACGTCGCCGCGAGGAAAAAAGAATGCACAATGCGCGATCGCACGCGAGAGCAGCCGTTGCCGGAGCTGCTATGAATTATTAAATTTTACGGGAAACCGGATCATCATCCTCTAATTGTGTACTTTTATTTGTTTTGCTTAATAGTTTTCTGCATATACTAAGGAGTTATTGCGATTTTTCAAATGAAGACCACGAGGTGTTGCGAAGAGCCGCGAATTTTTTTGGCGAAAATCCAATTAATTGGGCTTAATTAAAGGTTGAGGGGAGATTAGATAAGTTTTAATTAGAGGAGCACGTTGGGATTTGTTCACTTTCTTGCCGCCTATAATAAACACCGAGAGCAAATTTAGCCGTAGAAAGTAACAGTACAAGTTAAAAATATTGATTGGAAATTTCTTCGAAATTCTAAGCTAATAAATCATAAATTCTTGCAGAAGCAATTAGCCAAAGTAATGTCGTTTTTTTTCTCCATTATCGCGTATCACGGTCCTTTAATTCGCGTATGCCATTGCGTAAATCGGTTTGAGCACCTACTTACAACTGGAACAAACGAGCAACAATGTACACTACATCAAATCGAACACCTTCCCTCACCTGTACCGTACAGCTATAATTCAGTCTGGAAACACCAGCATTAAATCATCGCGAGCATCCCATCCTCAAGCCACAAACGACGCTCATCACAAGCCACCAATAACAGCCATCGTCCTCGAGAAAAAAACCCCAAACCTTGTCCCTCCCAACCACATCGGTAAAACGCCCCATTGCCGAACCAAAAAGACGTAAAAAAAATAACAAGTCGCGTCCTTGGCAAGACCGGCGGTCGTTCCCAGCTCGTTTACGGCTGGCTTGCTTTTACGGGCGTTGATGATCGCGCCGGGTCTGTTTCGAAAGACCAGGTCCCCCCGCTTACGCAAGCGCGTGTCTGAGTGTATATCGATGCAATCGCGATCGTCGCGCGAACATGCCGCTCTTGCTTTCGCGAATGCCCGTTCCTTTTTCTCGCTGCTCCATCTCGCGTTTTAGGCACTCTAGCCCCACCGTATACAGCCTTTTACGGTCGAGCGCGTTTCTCTCTTCACGAGTGCTGGAAAAGACGCTTTTAACGGATGACTATTAATTGCTGCCGACTCGTGTATTTGTGTTTTTTTTCTCTTCGAGCTGTTAAACGACAAAAATATTAAGTAATGGCCGTCATTAGGAGCCGAAAGCAAACTATGAAAAGAAGAAGGCGAGAGAGCATTTGGGAGGAAAAGTTGTAAGAGCAATCGCGCGCTCGTTAATTACGGGTCTGTCGACATGCGAGTCGGGCCCGCGGATGAGCGCACGAAATAGAGAGGGAGGAGGACAATGACACGCTTTGCAGAAGACTTCTCTTCTTTTACTAATCACAAGTATTTTTCACGATAAAGGCGGGAAATTTCAGTCTTGGGAAAACGAGTCCGCGAGGATTGCAATTATTCGGGTATGGGGGGGGGGGGAGAGGTAAACATTGAAATTGGCAAATTTCTGGTTTCGCGATTTGTGTTATAAAAACACGCGCTTACGTCATGGACTGGGGGAGCACGGATGACTGGATGACTTCGTGTCGATAATACAATGGAGCTGCTCGAATGCCGAGACTAAATGAACGTTTCGAGCCATGACATAAGCCAAAGGCGAATAACAGCTTGTACCGGGCCACGATCGATGACTTAACCTGCGCGCAAACCTCAATTGCCTAGGATTTAAGCGTCGCTCAAGCATTTGACTATTCAATCGGTCTCTAGGCAAACATGTTTACAATGTCGATTAGGATAAGTTATGCGTGTGTACCTCGACTTGCTTCTGGAGCGTATGGAGCCATCTTTTTTACCCTTGCCGCTCATCGCGCTAGCTTATCTCACGCGATTCCCAGCGAGATCGGTATGACCTCGCGTGCACTCAAAATCGACGAAGCGTCTTTTACCTCGATCGTCGTAAGACCTGATCGAGACTTGAAAACCGCCATAATTTGATATGATAAACAGAGGGTACATAAAAAAAAAAAAACGTGGAGATTTGGTTCTAACCAAAAATTTTGACTATTTTTCTTCCTCTTTTATTTTGATCCCCTGGGTTTATACGCAGACAGATAAAACAGTCGAGCATCTTCGAATGTTTTCGCCGCGTGGAAAATTTAACGTGTATTTTTAACGATCCGCTATTCTAGCTTATACCTTTTTGTTGGCTAAGTCAATTGCCGCCGTCAAATGGTTAAGAGCTAAGAAAGAAAAAGGAAAGAAAAAAAAAAGACTCATGACCAATTAAAAAAGAGGCATAAAGAACGGGCGTGTGACAAGGCTAAGCGTTTTCTCAAAATAACCGTGCTAAAATCGTCGTAATAGCTCGTAGCCCGGGGAAAAAAGCCAAACACACGCACGGGCTAGTCAAACGTGAAGATAGAGAGAAAAACGATAATCCGCGCGTAAGAAAACAGCCTGTAAGCGTCGATGAGCGAGAGAGGGAGAAAGAAAAAACAAATGTCAGACTCTCACTGCTATAAGCTTTAGCAGAAGCGGCAATGTCGCGGTCATCAAAACCAGCTTAGGCTCGTTAAAGCCTTACGCGCAAATTACGGAAGAGACGCGCGCAGCCTCGTTTTCCGGGCGGTTCGCAATTACGCGCCTCCGCGCCTCTAGAAGGAAAGTGAGAGTCTCGTCGCGCTGCGGAAGAGAGGGCAAGATCGAGCACTGGAGAAAGATTTGCTATCCGCTCTCGCGCCCGGGATTATTGTTCTTTCGCACGCATATCTTTCCTCCCTTTTTATCTGCTTCGCTCTATATAGGCGCCGATGTTTTTTATTTCTTTTACAAAACGAATTCGGAAGGGGAATGTGTCTGTTGCGTAATTTATCTTTTTTTCTGCTCCACGCGAACTGTTATTTAATCCAGGCTACAGAGCTGCTTTCGATTGATCCTGATAAACGAGTCTTTTATTGCGAATTTTCAATTGGTCTTTTGGGGATATACGACCGGCTCGTATAGGCCAACTGGATTGTTTACGTGTTGCGAGGAAAAGAGATACCGGGACTTGGAGAGAAGGAGAGCGCTTGGTCTGATAGCTCTTGCTGTTTTCGGAGGCGAGTCGTTGGAGATGCCGACTAAGTAGCTTCAACGTTTTTGCGCAATTCGCGAATCTCGAGATGGATCTGAAACCTGGAATTCGCGAATGGGGCAATCGAGGAAATTTCACGTATTCCAGTGTAGGCTATTGCAAATCGGCAGTCGTATACCGCGAAGACTAGCTAAATTCTACGATTGTAAAATATCTAATTAGAAAAAGTAGAACGCAAAAAAGCTCACGAGGTAGTAAGTCACTCGTAAATCTATTACTTTCGCCCTCACTGACCTTCGGCAACTCCAGCCGGAAATTACTCGTTGTCGAGACGGCAAGAATTACGATACGCGTCGACGGTTTTACGACGGCCAAACTCTCCCGAAGGAGGCGACTTTTAAGGTCAAATCACCGAAGAACTTTGTGCGTCTTCTTTTCTTTTTTTCACCGTACACACTCGGCACACGAGATATTAGGCGGGTGAAAGCAACGCGACGTTTGCAATTACACTTTTGTCTCGAACGAGCATGAAGCGGGTGTCGTGTTACGCAGCGAATAAATTTACATGAGTTTTTCAACTTTTTCGCTGGACTAGTTTTTTTTTTTTTATTTTTCGGATGGTGGTGACGTGCAAATGGCAGACGAAAGGGAGAGTATGAGCAAGAGAAAGCTCGGTGTATACCTACACTGGTAAATTTTGTTGCCGTTTAGAGGACATTTACTACATCTTAAATTTTCAACTGTAACGAGTTGTTTGTTTTTTCGGCTTTAGTTTAAATTTTTCCGTCGTTTATCGAAAATGAAACTTAATTAAAAAATAATTACTTTTTCTAAAATTTAAATAAACAGTGACAATCCGAGGCATTACAAAACTGCTTATTTCCATAAAGCTTATCTTTCAATTAGGCAAATCGACGAATAAAAGCCGTTATCGCGCTTATCTCAAAATTATAAATAATCCCGTAGCACGCGATTATCTTGGATCCGAGGATACGAGTCGGAGTCTGTTGCGGGCGAAAACGCATAGGAAAATAGTCCCGGCTCGCACAGGCGGGTAATGAGAAAAGCAGAAAGCTGAATACACATCTGTATGGCTCTCTGTGGGCTCTCGCGTATCGCGATCAGTATGCTCGGCGTAATCGCGCCGGCCTCTCTCAGGGACAATGCCATTGCCATAGCGAACATAGTGAAAGTATGGTCATTTTATTTCCATCAGACCGATTCTCTCTCCTCCTCCCTCCCTCCTATCCTCCTTTTCACTCTCTTTAGCTTTTGCTCTCGATTTTTCCCATTTGCTCATGCGACAGCGCACATCACTTACGACATTCTCTTACACGCGCGCGAGCATTTCTTTTTTTTCTTTCTTTCTTTTTTTCAAAACCATCGATCATTTCATTAAACTTTTGCCCACGTCAACGCCTGGAGAGCGTTACACGCCGTGCCCGACGGTGACGAAAACAGTAGCGTACTTTATTATCAGATTCTCGTTATCAATGAATGCCGATCGCTAACGATCCTTTTTTTATCGTGCAGGAATTCTCGGAGGCTGGTAGCCAGCATGCTAGCAGTTCTGTGTACCGTTACAGCCCAGGGAGCGATCGTTCCCCCGCCGTGGGCCGACCCTGCGAGCAATCCTTGCGCCACCCAGCCACGAGGATGGCAGCTGCTCTATTGGCCAGCCGACGGCAAGTGCTACAAGATCTTCCAGGTGAGAGCGGCAATTTCTCTTCGCGTCTCCGGCGATTCCCGGGCGCCGGCCGAAATTTTATATTCCGCTTGCGAAAGCAATAATCGAGGAAAGCGAAAAGCTCGGGCGCTACGAAAGGTCGATTAGTAAGATTGACGGATGATCGATTTAACTAGCCAAAGATCGGTGTAATACGCGGGAGCCTGGTCCTTCTTTAACTCGCTGATTTATCGCCCCTAAGCGAATGTGTAAGGAGTATACGCTGTCTGGTAATTCGATTTTAATTGACGGTTAATCGAGGGTAAAAGTCCGGTCTGATTTACGCGGAGAAAATCGTTTACGGCGCTCTACGATTGTGAACGCGTTGATGGGCATACGTTCGATATGATTCGTTTGAAAACAAAAAATGGGAGATGAGGAAGTAAGAGATGTGTTATTGTCGACAGATCGGCGCGCCATGCCCAGAGACGATGGAACTGGGCCCTTCGGCGGTCGGTACCGAGATCACCGCAGAGTGCAGGTGTCCACCGGGCACGGCCCAATCCCCCCGGGACGCTTTGTGCCATCCGATATTCACGCGGGCTTCTTGTCCCAAGGGTCAATACTTCGCGCCCGTGCCAGAACCGGTTGGAAAGCCGAGGTATGTCTGCTTAGTCATTGAGTTATTATCGTCGACGCTCGTAAATAATGTAGCAGTAATTAATCAAATCGAAATATCTTCGTTACAGCTCCAAGAAACGCTGGGGCGTGTGTCGCGAGCCCGAGCCTTGCAACTCTACCGCCGAGGTGTTTTGGCCGCGCGACGGACGATGTTACGCGCGCCATTCGCGGGGACCCTGTCCCAAAGGTGAACTGCTAGTGTTGGACAAGGACGGCCTGGCCTCGTGCGCCTGCTCCCGGGAAGGCGAGCTCGGCCGGTTTTACGCGCCTGGAGCGGCCGGTTGTTACGAGCACTACAGTCGGGGTCCCTGCCAGGAAGCCGGCGAGCTCTTCCTGCCCGGTGGTAAGTGCGGCTGCCGAGCTGAGCTCCCCCACTATTACCCGCCCACCGGCATGTGCTACCAGCTTGGTGAGTAAACGAGGATAAGTCGAAATTCTTCCGACAGCGGGACACGTCCATCTAACTTTGAGCATTGCAGGTGGAGTTGGTCCTTGTCCCGCGGGCCACCACTTCGTCGTGCCACCGGCAGCGGCGAACACGTCCGAGACTGGCGAAACTCCAATCCGAGCCGAATGCAGCTGCAAGCCCGGCTACTTGCGCTACGAGGACGGTCTGTGCTACCGGGCGTACACCCAGGGTCCCTGTCAGCCTGGCGACATGCTCGTAAACGAGACCAGCTGCGCCCCAGTGCCCTGCAGACGCGGCAGACTTTATTTCCCGCGCGAGCGCACCTGCTACCGCATCGGTACCCGCGGCCCCTGCGTCCACGGCCAGGTCGTCCTCTACGATTACAGCGCCCGGCCCTCCCTCGATGGAGTTAGCTTCAATGGGGTCTGCGGCTGCACGAGCGCCCTCAAGGCCTCGGGCCGGTGTAGCGAGCAGGCCCCATTGGCAGCGCAGCCCGAGATCAAGCCCGAGGCTCCGCTCGCCATTGGCAATTGCGAGGAGCGGCCGGGGTACGTCTGGCTTAATCGCACCTGCCATCGATTGTATACCCGGGGACTCTGCGCGGAAGGCGAGTGGCTCGTTGCTCGGCGCATGCCCAAACACACCCACGGCCCTGATGAGCTTGCCCTGTGGCGCGACGGCCCAGCCCTGCCACGAGCTCGCTGCGAGTGCAAGCCCGGATACACGAGGACCAGTGAGCTCGAGAGCAACAGCCTGTTGGCGCCGGGCAAATGCCAGTCACCCGCAGTCGGTATAGCCAAGTTTCTTAACGACAATGCAAGATCCGCGAGGTTCTGAGAGCCCAGCGGCTGGAACTCGTGGGAAAGGGAGGAAAAGCCATGTGCTGCGTTCGTTGCAGACTTTGTTATCGACTGGATTCTCACGTTGTTAATTCGGACATGCACCAATACACGTACCCACAGAGATGACTTAGTTGACGACTAGAATCTTGTTATCATCGATTATTGATGGGATTGAACTTTTGTGATAATCGCGCGTGCGTATTGACGATTCACGTACATTGCCGATCGAGCGCTTGTTTTGTGAAAAAAAGTAAGAGAACGTTTTTTGTAAATAATATTCGCTTAATTGATAAGCTCTAAAACAACGATATGTTATGCGTGAAAATTTATCTAGACGTCATTTACTTATTCAAATAGTTCGTGGCTAGGCCATATTTTGCTTTGGAATACTTGTGAGCTTGACATACCTCACAAGGCGCTGTCACATTGCGCAGATGCAGTCAGGTGTTTTCTTAATTTATTATTTTATATATAAAATAAAAAAATGTATATATGTAACTGTATAATTCTTTCTTTTAAAAGAAGACTGTTTTCAATAATTAATTTCTAAGTCTTGAATTAATAAAAAGGAGAAAGGATTAACCGTGATTATTTTATTTTGTCTGTGAAACGAGATGAATACTAAGAAGCGAATGTGTTTTTAAAAACTTACTGTTTAGTGTGTGAAAGGTCCCGAATCTGCTGTTCCAAATTATGAGATTGTTGCTCTTTGAAATCAATTTCCCTTTCCAATGCAGCGATTTTTTCCGTTTTTTCATCCAAATCCATCTAGTTATAAAAATAAGATGTAGAAAATTAAGATAATTGTTCGCACGACTTTAAATAAATTGTTGTCAATGATAAATCAAATAAAGTAGAAACTATTCCGAATCCAGGTATAAATAAATTTATGAACTTGCCAACAATTGATCCTTGTCGCGTTCCATCTGAGCCATACGAGATCGGTAGGTGCCAATTTCTTGCCTAAGCTCCTGTATTTGACAGTCAAGTTGCATTTGTTGCCGCTCCAAAATCTTGTTTCGATCCACAGCAGCCGTAAGTTCGGTCTCACAATCGGTTAATTGAGTTTGCACGTCGCCCAATGCTTGATCCGTTTGATCCTGTAGAGTTCTACAAATAAAAAAGACGGTGCATACTAGTTTTGACATCAAAATCTAGAGAGTTAAGAATCTTCAAAAGCTATACCTCAGTTGGAAGTATTGAGTGCACTGCTCGCTAAGCTCTTGCTTGGTGTGCCGCAGCTCCTCCCGTAAGTCATCGAGTTGCTCGTCGAGGCCGCTCATAGCAGCGCGTCTGCCCTCCTGCGTAATCAAAAGTTCCCGACGTTCGCGTTCAGTACGTGTCAAGCGCAGCTGCACCTCCTCGAGGCGGTCGCGCAACAGCCGCTGCTCCGACACGTGAGCCTGAGTGGCCAACTGCCCTTACGGCGTGTCCCGACGTTTCAGGCACGGATAGATAGACATTAACCCCAACGCATGCGGGAAGACCGGTAGACCAGGAGAAACAGACAGATACAAAGACAGTTGGCTTTTAGTAGCTTCTACTAGCTCAAGAGCACTTGGGCCAACAACATACGTTACATGCAAGAATATCAATTAGAAGAATGTGCAATTGCTTAAAAGGGAAATCCCTACTCAGAGGTGAACTTTTTTAAGAGTTGATAATAACTTAAAATATTTTCTATGGATGAAATCTATTTGTATGTCTATTTTGCAAGAGAATGGCTACAACTTCGCCATCAGAGATTAATAGCTCATAAAAAGATCCATTTATCATTAGAATTATGTCCAATTATTTTTCGTATGGGTAGTTAAAAAACTATTAACATTAAACGGCTTAGTAATTAGAGGATTTGAAGATTACCTTAAACAGTAATTAAGATTAAGAAACCACATGCAATCCCAATTAAACGAGAAAACCGGAAAGACATATACAGAAGAAAAAAATAGATGTATTAAAATAATTCAGTTTATCAACAAAGATACAGGAGGAAAGTGTAGAATTAGATCTTCAAGCAATTTCTTTTAATATCACCTGAAGTCGTTCGCGAAGTGAGTCTCTTTCGCCAATTAATCTCTCAATGTCGGCTCGAAGGCAATCCTTTTCTCTTTCTAGCCGCTCTATCTACAGAAAATTAATCAAATATTCGTTATTTAATATCACTCAAAGAAGTGTGTGTCTTTTCCTTACTTTACTGTTCAATCCAACGTTTTTTCTTTCGTTTATGGGTGATGTACGGCAAGAACAGCGATGCGTGGACGGTGTTACTTGTTGAATATGTAATTGATTTTCCAAATCAAATTTCTCCCGGCATAAATCCTTTTTTTCTCGCAACAATTTTGATATGGAACGCTCTTTTTCGCTTATTTGCTCTCTTAGTTCACAAATTTGTGACCATAAGTTTTCCTGAAAATATCGATATTATTAAATATAATTAACATTATTCACGAGATTTACGCATGTAATATTCATTTCATACGCTATCTTTTTCAAAATCTTTTTTGAATTGATCCTTGATTTTCATGTACTCATGTTTGTAATGATCACGTTCAGATTCTAATCGCTCTATTGTGCTTTGCAACTGTAAGAATTAAAAAGATTTTTTAATAATACTCAAATTTTCCTGAACATGAATAAATTTTATAATTTACCGATTCAACTACGACATTCTTGTCATGAGTTTTTGTCTCCTGGCACTGGCAACAGCACTTTTTTTGTTTACTGCACTGCTCTTCATCTGCATTCTTATTGGACTTTGATGCTTTACATACAATGATAATATAACTACTGATATAATATTGAAAAATTATGTTTGAAATTTATATTAATTTATTATTTGTCTACACATGTACCAAGAGTCGTTTTTTTAGTAGACTTTTTTTTTACTTTATCTTCGGCTATTTCTTTCTTTTCTTTCGATTTTGTACCAGTATAATTGTCATAATTTTTTTTTACTAACGAGTTCAATAGTCCTTTATCGCAGTTTACGTTACTTCTTTTCTCTTTTTGAACATCACCATTGTCTTTTTCAATATCGCCGATTTGACTTTTGAAATGTTCGCTTTCCTTTTGAAGTTCATCGCACTCACATATTGAATTGTTAGTCTCTATAAATTTCGCAGAAACGAAATTTCATGCAAGTAACCTGGTAAATTTAGTAAAAAAGTAACATACCTAACATTGTTAAACTGTTGACTCTATCAGTCATATGCTTTTTTTCTTCAAGCGTATTTTCGAGTGTTCGCTGAAGATTCGACTTTTCTAATCGACAGGCCTCCAAGTCAGCCCTCAATTCCTGGGCCTCTCTGCGCTGCATCGTCAATTCAGTTTGAAGTACGTGAACTTTCGTCAACAAATTATCAAGTTTCTCCTAATATAAAAAAAAAAAAAAAAATACGATTAATTTGATGTTCAACAATAAAAACGTAACTGCTTTCATACCTGTAGCCTACAGACACGTTTGTTGTTCTCTTTAACAGTCGTATTGCAGTCGGCTTCAACTGCCATAGCTAACTTATCCACGTCCTTCAATTCTCTTTCGAGTTCCTCATTGCGTTCAGCTAACTTAATCGTTTGGGTCATCGCTTCGTGCTGTTTGTTCAACGATTCCCGCAACTGTTGTTCCAGTTCCAGTTTTTCCCGCCGTAGACACTCGAACTCCTCATTATCCGGGCACTGACATTTTGATCGAATCGAACAATGATCACGACCTACTGACGTACACGGCCGTCCACCCTCCAGCATTTTTCTCAAGCGATCCAATTCCTTGTCTTTTGCGTTTAGCTGGAGAATAGAATTTATAGTCTTTGAATTTTTTTATGTTGGGAAACATTTTTTTATAATAATTTACATTAAATTTTGGGATATAATCAAGAGAGAATAACTACTTTTTTAGGTGGTGATTTTTTGTTGGCCTGTATAAAGAAATTTAAAAATTAATACCTGTTTCTTTAGCATTTGCGCATTTTCATTGCTCAAAAACAATTCTTCTTTCAGCTTTGTTACCTCACAGGTTAAAGAACTTATCCGGCGGTCAGCCATACTAACAAAATCAATCACGTAAGGTTCAACTTTTTTTGTGCAAGAACTTGTTGTAACTTTAGGAAGTGGGTCAGCTTCTACCACTGGTTTTCTTAAAGGATAGCAAGGACGTTTCTTTGTTGCTAAAAATTAAAATTTTTTTATTAATAGAACAAAATATTTAAATAATTTAATTTACTTCAATTATTGTTTACCAAGGTTTGCATTGTTTACAATAGGTTTGCAACATTTTCCTAAAAGCTCTGAGATTTTTTTTGATTTATTTGCTGATTCAGTTTCTAATAGTTTTATCCTTTCCAAATTTTTTGAAAAAGACAACTGCAAATCACTTACTTCACTTTCCAATTTTCTTATCTGCTTTTTGTAATCATTACTTTGTTTTGCAAATTCTTCTTTAGCTTCTAACAACTCTAAATGTGCTTTATTACATTCTTGAACCAACCTTGCATTGTCACACTTGTAAGGATCTACTGCTAGTTGTAGTTGACTACAAGTCTAAAAAATAAAATGCATAATATAATTATAATAAATCTATATGATTTTATTTTAATTTAAATTAAATGAACAAACCTGAATATTTTCTTTGGCTAAAGTTTGAAAATGTTTTAATGTATCTTTAGTTTGAGCTAAGTCAACCAGCAAGAGCTCTATTAATGGAAGAGAATCAAGCGAAAGAGCTTGTCTGTACCCTAAGACATCCAAGTGCTTTCTTACCGTACGGTATCGCGCCGCGATACTGTAATTATCATCGTCATTACTCATTTTGCTACTTATGTACAATACAAAATCATCAACTGAGATCAATTACTTAAATTTTAAATTAACACGTTGTAAAATTCATTAAATATTCGTTCACGATTGATGAACACATTGTGCTTACAGAAGTCTTCAAAAAAGATATAACCTCAACGTACGATACCAAAAGAGTTTAAAAAATCTTCAACTTTGTAAATTCTTTTTAAAAAAATACTTCCTCGTTATCATTATTTACAATTAATGCAATACTTTTGGAAAGAATAGCGTTAACCTGTCGGCAAAATGTTATGCTTTACTTTCCATGTTTGCTGGTTTTATGAGATCGCTCCTGTCAACAATTTTTTACAGTTTTAGAAACTTTAAACAAAATAAATGTTATTGTTCCATGTAAAATTAAAAATATAAATACTAATCGAAAGGCACTGGGATGTATACGTTATATTTATTGTTGTGACACAAACGTCAAGGGGACGCGGCCATCTTTGAAATTTGAATCTAGTACCACTGTAAGAAAATTAAAAACGGTATTTTATTTGGCACAAATGCAAACGTACATATTTGTATTATTTTAAACAATTTTGAATTTATATGCACTTTTTAACAAGCAAAATAACTGTACGTTTTTTTTTAAATTGAAATATAAAATTTTAATAATTTTATTTAATATAGAAGGCACATTATATAATATTAGTTATTAGTAAATAAATAAAAAATAATAGAACTGTTAGCATACTTTTATTAAAAACTTATCACCAAATGTTTTACAAATATTGTGATGTAAGAATCAACTATTTCTTTATTGATAACAAATGGAATGAAACTCAAACATGCAATTGCTGCAACTACATAAATCAATTTCACACATTAAAATGACAACCTTTCAATAACATCAAAATTATATTGAGACTGGCAACTAGCCATTATTCCCAATATCTTTCTCGTAATGAAGATGAAAAACGATGTCCCTAACAATTTCATGTTTTTTCAAGAACATGGAATATATATAAAAATGACTAGTACAGTCAGGAAAATGTTCAATTTTTGTAGAGATTTTATGCAGTACAAATTTCATGATAAAATATAAATACTATACTCCTTTTAAAATTACCTACACTATAAATTTAGCTATGCAATTCATCAATCTATGAATTTCTAATAATGCTTTAAATGTTTTGTTTGTAGGTAAAGAAAGTATTTCACTAATATAAGTTACAAAAAGGTTTAACATTCACATGTTCTTGAATTCGCCTGTACCATTGGCATTAAGCATCAGTATATTGGGATTTTCCTTTTCAAATGCGGTGGCATCTCGACCACCTTCTCGTTCCTCTTGACCCCACTCTCCAAGTGTTCCATGCATGACATCTGGGATTTTGCTTTTTTCCTCATCTTCTCTCTGCAGACAGTTACTAAATTTTTATAATAAAACATATAGGATCTTGATTCATAAGTATTTGGATTTAAATTTGTATCTTTTTTTGTAAAGTTTAATAAGAGAATAAATCGTAATATCTTACAATTAATTCTTGAAATTTATGAATTACTTTTTGAATTATTATCTTATCTCTATACCGCACAAAAGCCTTGAAGAATTTTCAGTAATTGATGGACATTTAAATTTTTATGTAGGATTCAACAGGATACGGTAGAAAATATTTTTAATTTTATCAAAACGCGGTTTCCTGGTTACCAAGATAGAAATCTTTATGGAAAAACAACTTTACAATATTACATACATAAATACATCTGATTGTTTTAACTACGAACCTGTTGATCCTCCTTTGCAAATTTCTCAAACATATTTGCATACAATTTTTTTTCTTTGGCAAGATCCTTCTTGATTAAATTATTACAGAGAATAATTTGTTTTGCTGCTGCTGTGTTTTTGGGCTCAATTTTGACAACTTCTTGGAAGTCTTTGACTGCAAGTTCTGGAGATGCTAGATCCAAATAAGCTTGTCCCCTTCTAAATAGAGCTTTTTCATTCTTTGGGTCTAATTGAAGAACTTTGTTACAACACTCCTTAGCTTCAAAAGCATCTTTTGTTTTTAAAAGGCACAAAGCAAGATTCAAATTGCAACTTATCAATAAATTATTTCTCTCTTCTAATAATGCATCTTTGTATCCATAATCACTATTCACATATTCTACAGCTTTGTGATACATTTTTATAGCTACATTAATTTTATTGTCTTTAAAGTAAGCTGTTCCTTTTTCTTTAAATGTTTTAGCTAGTTCTATTTTTTGAGCCTCATCAAGAGACCATGTTTCCACACTTTTTTCAAAGTTTTTGAGTTCTACAGTGTACTCTAAATCTGCATTTGGTGGTATATTAAATTCTGGCTTTCCAGCATCTCCAAAACCATATTTCCCTCCCTTTATTTTAATTCTTGATACTTCTTTTTTCTTGAATTTCTGTAAGGCTATTTCTACGCCTTCAACTACTCCATCAGCTTCTCCTTCACCAATATTAAATTGCAAATCTCTTTCTTCAAATACTTGATCATTATATTTTCCTATTATGTGAACTGAAAAGTATAAAATAGTAATTTTACAAGTGTTGGAAATATAATAAAATTAATTTTAATAATTGTAAATTTAAAAAATTATTTTTCAAATAACATATTCTTACTATCTACTAATCCACCAGAGTTTGGAGTTAAATACCCTTCTCCAGCTTTAATTAGTTCTCTTGTAATAGTTTTACTTTTATCTGGTGATAAATCTTCACCAATCCAATCAATTACTTCAACCTACAATAAAATTTTTAAAAGAATATTGTAATAAAAAATAATAAATTAAAATCAATATTATAAATTTTGATAAAATTGCACACCTCAAATTTTAAAGTAGCTTCTGGTGGAATAGTAGGAGGACTTCCAGGTTTGCCATAGGCATAATCAGGGTGGCAAGTTAAAATAGCAATTTCTCCTTTTTTCATTGTTGCAATGCCAATATCCCATGCTTTAATGACTTGGGATAAGCCTAAATCAAATTCAAATGGCTGATCTCTATCCCGACTGGAGTCAAACTTGGTTCCATCCAGAAGTGTTCCAACATAATGTACTTTAACAAAACTCCCAACATTAGGAGTTTCATTTCCAACGCCTTCCTTGATTATTTCCTTGAGGACTCCACCGTCCTTAGCAGGAGAAATGTCAACTGCCATCTAAATATATTCTTTGGTTACTATTTCTAAAATAAATAAAATTAAAAAAAAAAATTTGCATGCAAAGAAAAGCAACTAGAAGCAGTGTATCACACTAAAATAGAGACTTAAAAATTAAAATATAAACGCACCTTGAATCTGTTTTCTCGGGAAAAGCCTTCGAGAAATTTCGAAGCACGCGGTGTTCAGTTTCTCTTCACAAAGTGATTTATCATATATGGAACTCTACTGACAATGTCGGTGGTCGAGCACGAGACCAATGCTATACTAGGCCGAAGCCTAATTCAAAACCGCTGACCTGTGGCCCCGAGCTCCGGTAGAACTTACTAGAAAGCTAATATGTATCGTTTTTTCTTCTGTAGCTTGATATGCTGTGTCTGCCCGGCACTCTTCTCTTTAGCAGCCGGCCTCTTTCCCCCTCTTTCTCTCTCTTTCTTTTTCATGTTGATGTTACGTATCGAGTGAAGTAATCGTCGAGATTCTAAAAATATTAGGTTTGAATACATCGATAAATATCGAAAATTCTGTAGACCGTACCATTGGCTTCGAAATACGTATGGTGGATATCAAAATTCGGAGCGTTATTTCTCTTGAAACAGGTTTAATTACATTTAAAAACTAAAAACGTTTAGATAAAAAATTTACTTCCCTGTTGATAAATTCTTTTCGTACTGTACAAAAACTGTGAAGAAAACTTAGCGCCAAATTTTTATTTAAAAAAAAAAGCACGAGCAACCTGACGAAGTTTGCGTTCGTCGGGTAAAATGACAGATGAGCCAGCAAATTTTTTTCAGTCTTGACCGACTCCTTTGGCAGTCAACATCTCCAAAATTTTTAGTATTAGAAAAATAAAATAAAACAATAATCCATAATGAGCTGTGGTAAGAGGAAACGTAACTACATGCGTGACTTGCAAAATGCCTTTTGCCAACTAAAATCGACGTGAGAATTCAAAGATTTTCGAGCTTTCTCAACAAATTAAACGGTGCTTTATTGGTATTTGACTTTTACAGAAAAATGGAGCCCGAGTACTGCAATATCTGGTGTCCACCTCTCGGTTGTCCACGCGGACCCTGTCCCGGTCTATGCCTTGACGACTGCGGCCGCGTCAATCCTTGCTGCAAGTCCACGATGTGTGGGCCCTCCTGTATCCCACCTCCATGCCAACGAATGCATTCCCGCTGCCATTTGCACAAATAATACGATATCATTGCTATATGTATACGTTTGCGGTCATTATTTAAAGAATACATGCGGAATATTGTTAAAATAAAATTGTCTACTACCGAAATGTTTGTTTCAATTTAAATATTCGAATAGCCCGCTTTTATCCGCAGTGCTGTCTAGTGTTCGTTTTCATAACTATTATGTAGCTCTTCATCTTAACCTACAAAAAAGAAGAAAAAGACGCTACTGCGCTGATATTTTTTTAATGTTACAATTTCTCTGTTAATTTATAATAACTAAATTTATTTGAAAAAGTTATTAGTGAGAAGTGCATTTATTCTAAAACTTATCAAAGTAATTACTTGCAAAATTATAATTTTTCTTTCAATTCAATGGTTATAAAGTTTCTAATCAATTATTATTGTTTTTAGATGGAGCAGACTTTTGAAGATCATTCTAATTGGGATGATATGCAACAAGGGGATGGAATGGACATTGACGATCCTTCTGAAAATCCCCAACAAGTCTTGAAAGAGTGCCTTGACAAATTTAAAACTCCAGATTACATTATGGAACCTGGGATTTGTACTCAACTTAAAAGGTTTTAACTTGAATTTTTGTTTTAAAATGTTGTTGTATTTTTATTTATAAATATAATGCTTTTTAAAGGTATTTCCAAGCTGGTGGCAATCCAGAAACTGTAATAGAGCTTTTATCTCAAAATTATACAGCTTGTGCTCAGATGGCAAACCTTTTGGCTGAATGGCTTATACTTGCTGGAGTTAAAGTAACAGATGTTCAAGCAATGGTAGAAAATAATTTAAAAGACATGATTCTTAAAACTTTTGACCCAAAAAAAGCTGATAAAATTTTTACAGAAGAGGGAGAGGTATTACATTATGATTTAAATGTCTATATATATATTGTAACTTTATATTGCAATGCTACTTTGTAGACTCCAGCCTGGTTAACAGAAATGATCCAACATCCTACCTGGAGATCACTTATTTACAGACTTGCTGAAGAATATCCTGATTGTTTAATGTTAAATTTTACCATTAAAGTATGTATTACATTATTAGTAACATTTTTTTAATTTTATTTTATTTAAAATGTAAAATAATTATTCAATGCTAATCTTTTTAGCTCATTTCTGATGCTGGCTTTCAAGGAGAAATTACAAGCATTTCAACTGCAGCTCAACAAATTGAAGTATTTTCTCGTGTATTAAAAACAGCAATCGCTACTTTTCTTCAAAATACTGAAAACTGGCAATCAAGCATACAAGAATGTGCTGTTAGTAAAATTTGTATGAAATTGTTTTATTAATATTTTATTTCTACACATCATTATAATTTTAGAAAATGGTATGTCATGGGCAACATACTTACGTGTACAGTCAAGTACTATTACATATTTTGGCACAAGAACCTAAGGGTGGTTTCATGATGAAAAGGCTATCTCAAGAAATTACCAAATGTGCACAACAAAAGTGATTGATTTGTATTTGAGCTGTTTTAAAATTCTGCAAGAACAGTATTTAATATTAATTAATAAATTATTTTTGTCTCACAGTCGACATGATGTAACACCTATAACAATGGCTCTTAATGGTGCTGCAGCTAGTCCAGCTGCCTGTCAAGCTTTAGCATCCATGCTATCACGTAATTCATTAAATCCTGCTGATATAACGGTTCTTTTTAGAAATTACTCAGCAGCAGATCCACCCCCTATAGAACTTTTAAGAAACCCACAATTTTTAGGTAAATACTTAGATTAATTTAATCTTTAAATATATAATTAAAAAACATATTGACTCTTGAATATTGGTTGTTACAGAGTTATTGGTTGATGCTTTATTTAAACCTGGAGTTAAAATAAATCCAGAGCATAAATCAAAATATATTTATTTGTTGGCTTATGCTGGTAGTGTTTATGAAACATCAACAAAGAAAGGAACTCAAAGAAAAGTTAATAAAGATGATCTAAAAACAACTATTCAAGCTATTGAAAAGGTTCATGATACCTGTAATACCAATAAGGGCTCAACTGAATTAATAGCAGAAATAAATACTCTGTATCAATGTATCAGGTAAATATTTTATTACAGCTTAATAACCAAAAATAAATTTGTTATTAATGTATTTTATTTTTATTTAACCTTTTCAATCAGATTTCCAGTTGTCAGTGTTGGTGTCATAAGGTGGGTGGAGTCAACAGTCACAGAACCATCTTATTTTAAATTATGTACTGAACACTGCCCAATACATTTGGCTTTACTTGATGAAGTAGTAGCATGCCACAATTTATTGCATCCAAAAGTTCTGCAACTACTTATACAATTATTTGAAAGTAAACAAGATGAACTAGAAATTTTAGTTCAACTAGAAATGAAGAAAATGTTAATTGACAGAATGGTAAATTTGCTAAGTAGAGGATGTGTGGTACCTGTTGTTTCATATATTAAACAATGTTGGCAGAAAGGTGACACTGATATTTCATTAATCCGATATTTTGTTACAGAGGTATTTATTATATATTTCTTGACTATAAAAAATAAGGAGTTGTGTATTTTAATTTTTTATTTTTAAACATTTAATTATATTTGTTGAAGGTGTTGGAAGCAATTGCACCTCCTTATTCTACAGAATTTGTTAATTTGTTTTTACCCATGGTAGAAAATGAAGAGATAACTGGTACAATGAAAGGAGATGGTGATAATGATTTGGTCTCAGAATTCATTAGTATGTATACAAAAAAGCTATGAATTTGTTAATTATTATTTTTATTTTTTTAATATTTATACATATTTTTCATTACAGTATATTGTAAAGCTCAGAATCCCATTGGGAGATAATAATATGTGAAATCATTGTATTTGAAAAGACCAATGAGTACAAATGGTAAGAATAACCATCTTATTGTAAAACAAAATAATTAAATTATAACAATTATTACATTGGTATTTTTAGGACATTTCAGCAGACTCTACTTGACGTTAATCCCACCTAGGCATTTTCTGTAATAAAAAAAAAGGGATTGTTAAATGACTTATAACAGTTTGTATATAAATGAAAATTTTTTTACAAAAAGACTGACACAAGTTATTATTCACTGCTTACAACAAATTGAAGAAAATAATATTTTTTGGAGTTGCTGTTAATAGGACCGATATATGTATAGATAGAAGAATATAAAAAATTGTAAATATTATACATAATCAATTTTGTAATAAAACATATATTTCAAAAAAATAAAAACATGTTAGTTGAACTTATACTAATCAACTGCAATAAGTACATAAGTAATAAATTGTTTGACTTAATTGCAGATCAAAATTAAGTATTGTTAACAAAAATTTTAAATATATTAGCAATTGATTTGTAGGTTTTCACACATTTGTTATTAATCAACTAATTAAACTAGTATAAACCTATATAAACTAGGGTCAATTAAAACACTCTTAACTCCACAAATTGAGTTTTTTATATGTTTAAACTTACTCAGCCTTCAAAATTCTAACTTATGATTTTTCAGCTGTAAGAGGAATTTATTTAGTATTATTCTAGTAAATGTTTTAACCTTTTTTTTATATTTAATTAATTCTGTTTTTATCATAAGTAATTAAAAGAATTTCTTTCAGATTTATTAAAATTTTTGTACTTACTGACTGGTTTTCCATCTGCCCACTGAGTAACTTTAACACTAGCATCATCTCGCTTAGCAGCTTCAGCTCGTACATCTGCTTTCAGAGCTTGCCTCAAAAGCCTGGCAGCAATTTGTGAGTAGTTGATGTAGCTAAATTAACAAAATATCCACGTATTACAAATGTAAATACTATTATTAAATAATCTTTAAAAAAAAAACGACAAAAAGGAATTTCTCATTACATAACAACAGTAAACTGTAAAGTCAAATATCAATAATTTATGAATAATAAAATTATTTAACTTGAATTTTTTTTCACATGTTATACTAACAATAATTATTACTTACTTTAGACCTGCTTGCCTCCATGCGGACATTTTCTTTTTTATTAGTTTTGTGACTGCGAGTTGAGAAAGAAGAGGTTATCCTACGTTTACCACGGGATTAAGTATCTTTTCAGTGTGAAGTTAGTTGAAGGTCATACTGAAAAAATCGATATAAATAGAAACTTGAAGGTAGATGTTTTCAGGTTTTCTAAAACTTGACATACGTATTGACACATAAAGTGTAAGTGCTTATATTATAAAAGAAGATAATTTTTACAATCAACTTATATTCAAAACTAAATTATTTAAAAAATAAATTAATCATTAATTATTATTAATATTAATAATAAATGATATCGTAATAAAAAATAACTATAAAGCTTTTTTCACAAGTAGCGATACATAAGTATACATATAATCACGAAAAATCATCATCGTTGACAATTTCATAGTTTACGTTTTTAATTGAAATACTTAACCTTTCAATCAAAACCTGCGAGATTTAAATATTAGTGAAAAATTAAAAAAATGAAGAAAGGTAATCAACGTGCTAAGAAAAACTCTAAAAACAAATCGAATCTATCGGATAAGGTATCTCGCATACCCTGCGATTGTGAAGCACAGAATCACGATCTTTTGAACAACTGTTTAAAATGCGGTCGGATTGTCTGCTTAAGCGAAGGGCCAGGACCTTGCTTTTTCTGCGGTCACGAAGTTTCTTACAATAACGACTTTGATCCAGCACACAAGCTCACTAAAGAGTCGACTAATAAGCAAAAACAATCCCATGAGAAAAGTGGCCAAGTTTATGATCCGTCTTCAACGCTACAATTACGGGACCGGCTGTTGGAATATGACAAGGATTGCGCAAAAAGGACGAACGTCATCGACGACGAATGCGATTATTATCAATCCAATAATAAATGGCTTAGTAAAGAGGAGCGTGAGCGTTACGAGAAGATGGCTTTAAAGTCCCACGAAGAGAAACACATGTCTCGTTTACACAAAAAGATCACTGTTGACTTTGCTGGCAGAGTGCAGGAGCAAGAGGTGCATAATCCTTTACAGATGTTGAGTGAAATGAACTCAATTCAGGATGAAAGGCTTTTTGATTATGGTTCTTTAAATTCCAGAAATGGTTTTGAATATTTAAAGGCTCCTATTTATGTAGGCGATGATAGTTTACCATCAAATACTGCTGCAGCAGAAGAAATTGATCATGTAAATAGAAGAGTGCAGGATAAGGGAATATTGGAAATATCAGATCAAGGAGTTTGTTTGAGTATGCATCAGCCTTATGCCTCATTACTTGTCAGAGGTATTAAGAAAACTGAAGGCAGAACATGGTATACATCTCATAGAGGTAGACTTTGGATAGCTTCTGCAGCAAAAGAATTAAGAGCCGAAGAGGTAAAGGCAATTGAAGATGTTTACAAACTTGAAAATGATGAAAATATTGAATTTCCTAAGACATATCCTTTGGGCTGTCTTATTGGATGTGTGACTGTTACTGATGTATTATCTCAAGAAGAATATATAAAACTTTATCCAGATAATCCAGTTTGTAGTCCTTATATATTTATCTGTGAAGACTTTTTTGAGCTTCCTATGAAATATCCAATACAAGGAAAACACAAAATTTATAAATTAGAATCAGTACTCCATCGTGCTGCTTTAAACTGTTTAGAAAAAACTTGTAAACAAAAGTCTAAAAAAACTCATCAATTTGAAGTGATATAATTGCTAGCTCAATTATTTACTTTGGCATGAAATATGATTATTTTAACTGGAAATATTTGGTGATATTAGTTATGCAAAATTGATAAAATTTAATAAATGATTTTTTATTTTATCAGAAGTATTGATTTTTCCTTTTTACCAAATATAAATATAGAAATATAAATATCAAAGTAGTATAACATGATTAGTCTTAATTTAAACACATTTATAAAATATAGAATTACAATTATTTTTATAGTTATTTACACATTTATTTTGAAGTACACATTTATTTTCTTTTTTTACGACGATGACGATCACTGTGATCATCACTGTCACTCTCACTGTCACTGTCAGAAGAAGAGTGCTTTGAATGTTTCTTGTGCTTTTTGTTTTTACTTTTCTTCTTCCTTTTCTTATGCTTTTTTTTATGATCCTCTTCAGAATCAGAGTCTGTAGAGGAAGAAGAATTGTCACTGCTTTCCTTACTGCTATCACTAGATTCTTTCTTTTTATGATGTTTCTTCTTACGTTTTTTCTTTTTTTCTTTTTTCTTCTTTTTCATTTCTTTTAGTTTCTTCTTCAGTTCTTTTTCTCTTAATTCAGTCAATGGAGTAATATAATTTTCATCACTGTCCGAGCTAGTGCTACTTACGTCAAGAACAATTTCCTTGTTAGGATCTACTTTAACAAAGTTTCTACATTGATAAGTTAAATGTCCAGCATAACCACACTTTTTGCAAGCTGGTCTTACATCCTTATTTTGAGGAATCAGTCTTGAAAGAATTTCAGGATCCATGTTTCTACCAAAGTAAAATATGAAAATATAATTTCTACTTTTGTACTTACATTTTTATTAACTTTCGATCAAGTTTATTGCCTTTTTACACAACAAACTAGAAACAAAATAAAACCAATAACAAATATTAAAATCTTGAATAAACTTACCAATATATTTCGTTTTAAGTAAAGAAACTTCTTCTTATCAAATATCACAGTATAAATTTTTGATAAAATAAGTTTTTAAATTATTTATAATAAAATTGTAAAATATAAATAATTCTTTGTCCTATTTGAACTAAATGTTCGAGAAAAAACATCGTTAAATAACAGACTTGAAATTATAAGGTTAGTTTTCTCTTTTCTCATGAGCTCTACTCCAAATCGATTGCTTCTTGAAACTTCGATTTATCGAATGGCGTGGTCATTTTTAATGGCGTTAAACAAATTATATTTAAAAAATACAATTACAAGATCACTTGTACGTTTGTATAAAATGCTCATAAATAATAAAATAATTGTAACTAATTTTACAAGTATAATGCAGCATGCGTTTTACTAAAAATACAATTTTCTAAATCTGTTTAATTTGTATGTACATTAGATAAAGAACGTTAAAAAAATTTATTGATTTCTAAACTAATTTTTGCAAATATAAAAATGAAATGTTTTTTTTCATTATTTTCCAAACGTTAATTAAATAATGTAAAGATAATAAATAATAATGTAGGTAATCAAAAAATTGGGGGATGTAATGTCGTGATGCATAATTATTATTATTAGACAACTATTTTTATATTTAAAAAAATGATAAAACGAATGCTTGTAAGAAATGCTTGTTATACTTTATTAATCTACAATGACAACTTGGCTATTTATGTGAATTATAAATGGGTTACGCACTATGATAAGCAGATATTCTACTTTGGAGTTCAGAGTAAATTGTGTTAAAGGTATTGCCTAGATTTTGCACTAGCTAGTTAATCAAGACTCAAATTGATTCCAAAACTGTTGTTATTTGTTTAAAAGAATATTGCAAATTGCGTCATAAGAGACTTAAGAAGGAAATATCAATGGTGATGTGTCACCAATTTAAGTCTTGCATAGCTTTGAAGCATAGATAGAAAATAGAGATTTATAGAAAAGGTATTAGAGCGTGAAGAATAGATGTATACTATTATATCTGTTATTAGAGAAAGAGAGAAAGACTAAGAATTTACAACTAAATGCGTTTTCTAAATTCTTTCAAGTGCCTCAACTTCATAACGTTTGAAATAAATCATCTGTTTGATCTACAATTTCTATAGTTGTTTTTGTATTGTTGATTACTTCAAAGAATTTAGAAACGAACAAAAATTGGACTCATTAGATTGCTGTAGAAAGTGTACCAAAGAAAGAGCCGAAGAGGCGTTTTGTACAAAGAGAAGTATTTTTTATTACAACATTATAAAATCTACGTTGACAAACACGCTTCGGTCCACGATAAAATATAAGTCAGTTTAAACGTCGAGCATGTAACGTATGATGCCAAAACAATTTCTTTTCGTCGCCAGCTCTACATGTATTTTCTTTTTAATTTTCATTTCCGTTTAATTTCTAGCTCGTTAAATGGAATTTTAATCGTGAAAATACGCGCTTTTTAGCGCTTTATAATTGTCTCAACAACTTTCTTTCATCTCTCTCGAATCACTTTCATATTTGCCTCTCCCGATTATCAACGCACGACATCGTGCTCATAATCCCTGTTCGTTATTTTTATAATAGCGTCTGCAAAAAATACATCAATGACGATAAATACATTTAGTATAAAATAAACACATGTACAAGAACATTTGTTTATATTACTTATATTTTATAGGGTATGTATTACCTTTTTCTCTTATTTTTATAATATATCGTTATTCGAAACGTGTATATAGACGCAAGCCAAATCACGTCGTGCTACAAACTATTATAGACTTTTTTTAAAACTAGACACACATCGACTATTTGGTTTTTACTTTGCTGCATGTCCCGCACGCGAAAAAGATCAAGCAGAAATATCATCGTTATTCAACAGTTTTTTCTACTTATAAACTTTTTTCGTATATTGCATATCTTTGAAAATGAAAAGGATCATCTTTAAAATACTTAACTCGCATTAATGATACTTTGCCTGAACTTTTCAAACTGGGATAAATTCATTTAACATTACGTTTGTTAAAATCCGAGTCTTATTTGGGAGTAACGTTCTTTTGATTTTCAAAATCTTTCAATTCGCTTAATTATCTTATTTTACTCTACACTGACTAGTTGTTACAAGACATGTTTTACACATACGTTAGCTTATTTGTTTCTTATCAAGTGCAAATTGGTATTTTTATCGTGTCACGTAAAGTATACAATCTTATTTAAACTTATTTAATAATTACTGCGTGGATTAGCAGAGAGGCGCTTTTGTTCATTTCTTTTGACTTTAGTGATCCGATATAGTAAATTCATTTACATAAAATACGTATTGGCTTATTAAATTTCTGTTTCTCAGCTGTTTGATTAATATTGCAGTTGTGTGGTCCTGTAAATCATACAGAATTTATCAAAGCTGTTGCATCTGGAGAAAAAGATTGTCAAACATATTCACTTTGTGTTCGTCAAAGTTTGCAGTTGTGAATGAAGCATCGATTATTTCTTGCTTCACTTTCGTATATGCTTATATAACTTTATATTTTTGTCTTATTACAGTGTGCTTCATGGACATTTATTTACGACATTTATTTATTTGTATTTGATCTATGCTTTATATTTATTTATCGGTACACAACACTTAAGTATTTAACAGATATTTTTTACGTTTATCTTTTTAACATGCGACATCCTTATTTAATAATTTAATTAACTGTATTAAACACGGCAAATTTATTTTAAAAGATTCTGTTTTTTGCATTTCACTTTTAAATTGCATCCTCTTACTAAGATAAACGTTTATCTGGTATAAGTTAGCTTAAAAAAAATTCATCGATTTCTCTTTATTGTTAAGTCATGGTCCTCGAAGTTTCAGGATTTCATCTCACGAGGTTACTCCCCCAATGTTTAGAAAAATTTTAAGTTTAAAAAAATTTTACAGTTTGTTTTTGATTTTTTCTCGATTTTTAAAAAGTATTGTAGTAACAATATTTGTCATTTTCTTCATTTTAAATTTTTTAATGATAAAAAATTTAATTACGTTTAAGACATAATATGTTGCTCGAAACGGCCCAAACAACAATCCACAGCTACAATTGAGCCTTTGCCAGAGTTTTCGTTTGCCAAAAAATACTCAATTGAGAGTTAAATAAGCTTTGAGATAAAAAATTGTTTTTCTTTTCATCTGTGCTCATCTAGTTTTTTTAATTTCTACAAACTAGAACATTCATCATAACTAGAAATCTATTATCTAAAAAACTAAAACTACTACATTGTTACAAATACATCATTCAATATTTATTGTAGAAAAAATTATTGATTTATCAAAAAATCATCAAATTAAAATTTATAATAATTATTAATAGTATTATATTATTTATGTCATTTCAACATTGATAATACTCAATTACTTATAAATAAACAGTTCAAATAGTGACAATAAATGTATATTATACAATCAGTATTGAATGCTGTATATATGTTATCTAAACTAATTTTATATATAATAATCTACGTTCTACAATGTACACTGTAAATCAAAGACAGATCTTTTTGAAGATATCTTGGATTTTTGTATTAATGCAATTGAGTTTTACCAACGGATACTGCGTAATCTGTCATTGATTAATATAATAATCGCTAAATCACAGAATTTGTAAGAGGAAAGACAGTAATCTTTGCTATCTTTTCTTTTGCTTTCTTTAAATGTCAAATGATTTCTAATTTAATGTAAATTATTACGCTGCGATTTGCAAAATTAAAATACAGCTTGCATACATATCCATGCAAAATACAGAGGCATTGCAAAATAAAATGTTATTTCAGCGCTAAAAATGCAGTAACATTTGTTGCAGATAACTCAAGGGGACAGTCTCAATGTATTGGTTACGATCTCACTGTAACAGTGTCAATCAATTCCTTAAATAATTATGAAATTTCGTACACTTGGTCGTAAAAATCATTTATATTTTTATTCAACAGATCTTTATGACATGGCACAAGTTTAAGAAAATATAAAATCTCTTATAATTTTTTTTATTTAGCAAGTTTCATTGCTTAGGAAGAGTCTATAATCATTTTTACTTTATTTTCATACGAGTAGGATGTTATTTGGTACTTTTAGTAAATAAAGGGCAGTTTCATCCATTTAAAATACTTTGAGCTCTAACATGAATAGAAAACCATTGTATAACATGTACATAAAATATACAGCTTTATATCCAGGTAATAAATTTTGTTTAGTACAACAAAATCCATACAGTCTTTTACATTACTTGAATCAACGAAAACCACTTTCTAGCGCATAATATCCCGAGCGCCTGCTATTTTTGTAAAAATAAGTGTCTCTGCAGCAACTGTCCCCTTTGAACGTATAGTTTAAGCCTTGCGCGTTTATAGTGGAAGTGTATTATCACATTGAACAAACGCTTTGTCGTAGCTCTCGCATGTAAAATGTATTCAAGTTTTCAAATGACAAATAAACGTATATACGGAAATGTTGTGCGATAACGATTAGTTTGGTGCGCTCGTATATTGGCGAACAATACACGAATAGTATTGTGTCGCATATACATGCGTTATGTGGAATGACAGCCAGATGAAGTCTAACGTATATAGAACTTACATTTTTTTTATTTCTTTACTTTTCTTTTTATACGATTCTAGCATACTGGTCCCATTGATGCAAGTATTTTTATATTTATATATTTATTATTATAGATTATATATTCCTCCAGCGTTGTTTACGAATCAGTCTCGCCGGCATTCACACACACGCGTACAGTCGATCTACGACGGGTAGGATTTTTGATAACATTATTTTAAAGTGCTTGTGATAAGAAGTATATAATTAAAGAAAGCTCAATTTTCACCAAGTTCATGGAAAATTTAACCAAGTACCTAAGCAAAAGTATAATTACCTTTAAAATTTGGCGATTCCATTTACCTGTGAAAATAGAGACTAACATATTTCAGAATTAATGACTTCTTTCCCGACTGTACAGCCGAGGTCCTTTTATCGCAAGAGTACAATACAGGCATACATACATACGCACAACACAGATTAGAACACGAGCGCGTAGTTAATAAAAATTAGTAGTCCGCAGATGTACACTAATCATTTCGAAAGTTAACTCCGTTTAGCAAGCTAATGTAGGCAGAGATTTCTTGGCTAAAAAATGGAGACGACGTAGAAAAAACACGTGCAAGATTTCCGCTGCTAACATACAATACATTTTTTTTCTCATTTTTTTTAATGTACTTTTTTCTTCGTTTTTTTTGTATTTATTTATTTTTGATCTTTAAACTCCATGCCTTGCGCAGCTTGTCACGAATATTATCATGACCTCTTGCACCTGCCCCCATCTTGCTAAAAAATCACAATCTAGGACATTAATAACCATTACCCGGAGTGATCACAGTTTGACAAAAGGCTTTTAGTACAACAACGTCTTGCTTAGTATATCTCCCAACTCTCAATGTCGATTATATATAAATATATATATAATATACTCACATATATATGCATATATACATCAATGTATATTTATGTAATATAATACAGATTTACGCCATGACAATATACTTTATCGCACACAGCTTTTACAGCTTTGTACGTTTTTTGTTTTATGTATAACACAACAGCGACGTATTATAATAATATGTATTTTAAAATTATACTTCGGAAGAGCTATTTACAATCGAGCTCGCATTGATGCGCTTGACATTCTGTCGACATATTTCGCTTGAGCAGTTAATAACACGTTTGCGCCTTTTTATCGAAAGACAACATCGGAGTAGTATTAAATGGCTGTCATCGGCTGTAAAAGTTACGGGATCTTTGTTTTACGCTGGTGAATTTTGTAATGTACCGAAACTGTCTGTCTTCGGTTGAGTTTTGATTTTTAATTTCATTCGGTTAGGATGAATAAAAAATAGCATTAAAAAATTCGGTATTCCAAGTAAATGATTTAGATTTTTTTCTTTGTCATTGTTAGAGAGTGACAAAATTTTTACGAAAATTTTATAATTCTTTTTTTAAGTTTGAATATAAAATATCAAAATTTAAATACCATACAAAAATATCACACAACACATAGAAAAAACGTATTGCAAACAGTCCAGTCGGGGTTTATACTTATTATTGATAATAGATAATGACGCTTATCGATGAGCTGCATCGATACTTAATTTAATTCTTCATTGATTTCAATGTCTAATATGTTATTGGTTATTTTCAATTTTCATAAATAGAAAAATTTGTTTTCAGTCGTTGATTACGCAAATGTAGTACAAAGATTACGTTTTCATTACAATTAAAAAAGACACAAAATGAACTACACATTTACGAACATTCTGACATTTATTTAATATTAATAGTAATTTAACGTCAGCATTAATTACAACTTCTATCCAAACGACAAACAACACTTTTTAAATAAACCAAATATAATTCGATCTATGCAGCCCACTTGACGAATATATAAATGACTGATAAATAACAAAAATAATGATTGAAGTTATTATAAAGGAAAATTAAGAACTGTGTACAATTTAAAAAGTAGCATCGGCCCCCCTAGGTCATCGTCACTCGTTTTTTTTAATCAATTTCTCACGCGTAGCTGCGAACATTCAAAGCTAAAAGTGCACGTCGACGTATTTATCTCGTGCAGCTCGCTGGACTCTGGGAAAATTTGCGAACCTACGTGCAAGCTAGTCCAGTAATTTACAGTATTACACAGGACATTCCCATATGAGTAGACGAGGAGGGCGTCGATGTGACGCAACTGTTCGGGAGGAGCATAAGGGCAGAGAAGGAGAGAGAGGAAGAAGCAAATTACAGGCGAGCAGAGGACGCTCGAATTAGAGGGACAGGGGGAGAGCCTGACGATCGACGGGGTGTCCGATGACTATTATTACCGGCTGGCCAGCGGTCATGCTCGCGTGAACGTGGCGCCAGAGCTTTAAGCCTACAATTCTGATTTCGGCCTTTTTACCCACTTTGGATTTTTCCCATTGAATAAGATCGCGTTGCTCAGGTAACCGTGAGCCTCTTCGATATGCTATGAGCGATGCTTACAGTCGAAACTGGAATTGAATGCAAATTAGAACGTGCGCCAGAGCTGAGGGTTGTGGTGATACGACAATGATGCACGGCCGGCTATTTGGATTTGTTAAATTGCCCGTATAGATATCGCTTTTCTCGCCCGATTGATAATTGAGCTGAAATCGAATGGAGATTCAATATAGAGTAGAAATATTGTTTTTTCCACACGGACAAAATTAGAATTTCGAATTTGAGTTTCGGTAGAGCTTTGAACGGCGAGCTATTTTACCTTTACCGAGTACTGCATTATAAGGCTTCCAGTTTAAAGCTTGCGCTCTGTAAACTTTCCCCCTACTGATATTAATGCATTGCGAACTTCTACTTAAGGTTGTTTATTTGTTTTTTTTATTTTCTTTTACTTTTTTTAATAAACATAAATGCTTCTATTTGACGAATAAACTTCAAATGCGTAATATGTCTTTGACAAGCCCAATAAGCGAAAATAATAAGGTATCGCATAAATCATAAAAATTTAAAAACTGCGTAAGCCCTTGCAGAGCGCGATTGGTATCGCTGACATTTCAGCGCGATAGCAACGTCAATAAGTAAAAGCAGCAGCCAATGAGCCATAAAATACTGGAGAATCATGTCTGCGCACTCGCGACTGAAAATAGAAAGGGCCCTTTCATACTGTTCGTCATGAAAGCCTGGGGAGAAAGCTAAAGAAAAAGAGGAAGAAAAAAAAGAGTAGGAATCCTACCATTTAATCAGCGTCAAAAGTTGCCGCCACAATGGCACACACACTCACAACGATTACATCCGCTACTCTGGCTCTCCCTCGACGCTTCCGCCTCTGCCACTTGCACCTTGAGTCCCGAGTGCAACTGCGAAAAATCCCGGTGTCTTGAAGAGGCGATTTTTGCCCTCGTCCTTTTCCCCTTTCGCCCCTTCCTCGCCTCAATGTCATGCCCAGCGTTTTAACGGTCCCCGCCGCGATGGCTTTTTTTATTTCTTTTTTTCCTGTTCGTGCTCGACGAATCTCGGATGTCTCGAGTTATTAAATGCGCTTTTTCCCCCTTCTCGCGCGAAACACACTCTATATCTCTCTCCTGCGCTCCGTTAATCACGAGATCAAGAGTTTTGCCTCGTGAATTTAAACGCGACTCTTTTATTTTGATCTCGCTTGAGCGAATACTTGTACTGCTTTTGGTGCTTCAAGGGTCGATAAATATTTTTTTTTTATTTTTCATGGCTCAGGAGACTTTTTAATGAGATGTTGCATGACGAAAAGGGATAAATTCCTGATTATTTGAGTAACGCGGGTGTTCGGTTGTGCTTGTATTATGTTGTGGCTGGGAATTTCGGGAAAACAAAGCTCAGCCAGCTGAATATATTGCGTGGTTAATGATTAATGAAAATTATAATTATTCAACCGTTAAGAGATTCTTTTGAAATTCCGTAAGAGCCTGCAAATTTTAGTTTGTGCAACGCAATATTCATGTGTTATTCATGATTCACATAAAGTCGTTATTAAAAGAAAATTTAATATAAAACGTCCGAATGTAATAATAATAATAACTTTATCATAATGAAATAAATTTATCATCGGGAATTGTATGCTTTATGTCTAAAGCAACCTGAAACTTCAGTTTAACGTCGGAACGTTTAATGAGAATTTCATTCACTGGCAATTTCATTAATGAGACATACTTCATATTTTCAAAAGGCACTTTAAATCTTGAAATATCCTTTTCGAAGCTAATTTTGTAACTTGATTTCACGTAATTTATCTTTGTCCAGGTTTTCTGATTTTAAACGCACTATTCTTACATATAATATTTCTATTTCAGTTTCCTTATTACATACTTCCACGTCTTGTTTAAAGAAATTCATTGATTTAACTATAAAACTACTTGTTAATTTGCTTCAGGCTTTTAAAGAAATAAATATTACCCGACGAATTACTAGTTGATGGAACATACCGAGCTCGATTTCTTTAACGATGTTTGTGTATCTTTAGTTGCGATTCATGTATTCGGATGCGAAATTTCTGTCAAAATATTTATACAACATTCATGTGTACAGTTGAAAATTGCGTTTAATTATTGTTTATATTATAATAAAAAAAACAAATTAAAATTTCTTCATCAAGATTGAACTTTATGAATATTCTCGAATTTTATAACCAACTCTTCATAAAAACTGAATCGTTAAATTAAGAATACCCAAATAACGTCACATGTATGAAAACTAAAAAAAGCCATTAAAAAAAGCTCTAAAAATTGCAGACTTTACTTAACAGACGTATCTCCGTCCATTTCTATATAGCATCCGTTCTACCGTTCTATATTCGCACACACTATCCTCGAGGCAGTATACTCGTGCTTTAATAAACGCGTACATAGAAGACTTGAATTTCCGCAATCTCTTAACTGAAGCCCAGGGGACGAAGAGACGGACACATTGAGAGGAAGAGAGCGTAAGCACCGCACTTCCCGTCCTCGATTTGCTCTCTTTTTCCTCCTCCTTCCCCTTCGCCGTTGCTCTACCCTCCCAACCTCGGACTCGATCTGGTACTTTTTCCTTCTTCATCTCGTCGTCGAGGGGCCGAAGGCTCGAGATTCGTTTTCGCGAGAACGGTTTTCGCGCCGTGGCCCGAGTCGAGAGCACGACGTAGCGGACACTCGAAAAGAAAATCGCGGCTCAGAAGAGATGAGAGGGCGATTCTCGTCCCCGGCAATTATCCTGCTTTCATATACCTGTATATATGAGCAAGGAAATCTCTCGAGTCCAGCGTTAACTTTTAACAAGCGCCACTGCCAGAAGTACTTTAGATAATGTGAGGGAGAGAGAGAGAGAATGGAGAGAAAAAGCCTTCTTTTGCCGATTACGCGAACCCTCGCCTAAGAATTAATACCGGCGTCCAGTTTCAACTTTCCACATCACTGGTCTTATTGCACTTGCTCTTCCTCTCTTTACACGGTGCTTTTTTTTATTTTTCAGTTTGCATGGATAAATTATCGGCGTGCTTTTTTAGTAAAAATTGATCAAGCCTTGAGCTTTACATAAAAGGCGTGTAAAGTTATCGTATTGGGCGAGTGTACATTCGTCGAGTTTCAAATTAATCTCGTATTTTTAATTTGCAAAACAAGTTGTAATTGACTGTCGGTGGAAACGTGCTGACAAAAACATTGGACAGGATTAAACTCCGAGCATTTGATTACGAAACATCTTTGAGTCTAGTGAAAATTAAAAATCCGCCGAAACGGAAATTTAATAACGCGAAAGAGAATACGAGCGCCACGTTTGATGTGACGCAATTAATAAAAAGAAATTAGATTTTAACACTGACCGAGCTGTGTAGCTGTAATTGTTTATCGAGGTGAAAATCGAATTTTGCAGAAGAGAACGCGTACATGCCTATAGACGCGAGCGAGAGTTTGGGAAGTCCAAATTATCGCCGATAAATTGTCGCGAAATTTCAACAAAGGGCGTAAAAGCGTAATGGAAATAAAACGAGGCCTATACACATATACCTATACATATATACATACTTTGCAATCGGTTTTAAAATGATCAAAGTTTAAATGGAAACAAGGATTGTTTCGGATTTCACCAGTCTCTCTTTTTCTTTCTCCCCCAGCCCAGTCGAGAGCTCTTTGATTATCCAGCCGATGTCATTTGAACGTCCAACGCGTTATCAACGAGCATTGTTAACGCGCCGATTATGCCCAACCCCTTCCCTCTACATTCTCTTGTCCCTTGAGACTCTACGCTAATAACTCATAATAAAAGAGCGTATAGTCATCATCCGAACACCAATTTTACATCTACCGCGTTGAGAACAGGAAAGTCAATCGATAAATTTAATTTTCAAGCTTGACAGTGCGATATCGCCGTCGTAGTCGTTGTCATTCTGTATAGAGCTTCCAATTAACGACTTCTTTAATTGCAGCGCGCGTTTGATAAGATACCGAAGTCACGATACAGCTAGTTCGAGCTTTGTAATTACAGTCCAATTAAAGCGACAACGAAACAGCCGAGCATATACACGTCTTTGAAATGCCGGAGTTAAAAATTCAGTGGCACTAACGGAGAAGGTTCGCTTTCCAGTAGTTCCCATTGAAAGAAGGAATAGTATGCATCGATCCGATTCCTCTTTTCCATCCCCTGCCTTTCTTTCTCTCCTCCATTTTAGTCGCTCATCGATATTTTTATTAGTCGTAAACGGGCCAGTTTTACGATCGGCATTCGCTTAAGCGCGCGTAAATACACAATCGGAAGTCGTGAATTATCGGTAACTGCCTCCACCCCCCACCCCACCTTTCTTTTCTTCGAACTGCGATTCTTTACGTTTGCTCATCCGAAGTTTTGAAAGTCGAAAGAGTCCTCGATTGCGATACTCGAGGAGGGCACTTGTAACTTTTGATGTTGATCAATCTGTAATTCAGGATCTATTTAACGATTTTTTTATGGAGATGTAAACAGTTTACTCTTTTTTTTAATTTTTTTCCCCTTCCTTTTATTCTTTCAGTCCGGAAATGCCGCTGTGTGATGCTTTTAATGCCGAGTATATATGCGTGGAATTTGGTCAAAGTAATCGGAAATGTATGGGATGGGATTTACAAAGCGCATGGAAGAAATAAAGTTTTTTAAGCTCCTCCGAAAACTGGCACTTACATTTCACGAGCGACAAAGCTGGAGAGTTGCAATACGTTGCTGTTTGCGGGGGAAGTACGAGCGAGCTGTTACGAGAAGCTTTTCCCCGAGTAAAAAATCGTTTGACCATTTTAAATACTTTACAGTACATAAAGCCTTCTTGTTTACTCGATCTTTTTCAAGATTTTTAGTATCTTTAGTAAAAGGTATAAAAAAGGCTTTACGTCGAGTTACAACTAAGTAAGTTCTGAGCAGACAGGAAAGCCTTCTGTTTAATGTTTTGTTCTGTACTAACCAAAAGTGGTAAGCACATAGTCAGAAGATCTGAAAGTATTGCTCAAGTAATGCTGTACTTAACGAAATTGCTAAAATTTTTTAAAATAATTAACGAAAGATAGTCAAGTATTAATGTGGTACAGATGTAAAGATGTAATAAAGACAAGAAAAGTAATATATATATACATATATATATATATGAAGACTGAAGTGTAGAGTTTCAAAATATACATTTTTTAATTACACTGACAAAATGGCTCTTAAAAATCGTTATTTTTTAAATATTAGTTAAAAATTAAAAAAAAATTATAACGAGTATTGTAAAGTCATCGTAAAAGGGGCTTTTTACCCTTGTCATGGTAAATATAATAGGAATTTGTGTTATCATTTCATCAGTGCAATGGCTAAAGAAGTCTTTGTTTAATATTCGGTCTGTCAAGTTTTGTACCGGGGTAGCAAATGAATTTCTTCAGCAAATAAGTAAACTCAATCACACAATGAATGGAAATAAAAAACACAACAGAAAAATAAACAAATATACACCCATAAAAACTTACACTTAATTAAATATACAGTTCCTGATAATTCATTAATATCTTCGTCTCTCCTCGTGTAAACGTATCGGAATACATAAAAAAATTGTCCTTGAGCCACATCGGTAGCGCCGACGGCAGCGGCTCTGATATATTTATATAATTATGAAGATATACGTGTATTTATGTACCTGCATAGACGCATAAGTAGTTGAGCCGGAATACGGCTTAAAGAAAACGACGTTGCCGCCCAGATTTTAGGAGAGGAGAGCATTAGTCGCTGTAGATACACCGAATTATATAACACATCGAGAAAAGCAGTAGAGAGACTAAGACTCCCACTGGGCTCTAAGAGACTCGCAAGAGTCGTCGATTCCCGGCAGATCGGACAAAGGAATCATAGGATTCGCTGGTACGACGAAACTCGTGTCCAGCGCGTAAGTCGAAGCGCCAGTCGGCGACGGGGAGTTGTTGATAAAGCAAGTCGAAGCGGTGAGATCCGCGGGACTATCGAGCTCCACTCCGTGGCTGGAGTAGTCCGCGTCGTAGTCGCTGTCGTCGGCTCGTCACTCGCGATGACGAAGCTGGCTGTATCGGTATCCCTAGAGCTCGTAGACGTCGCGTCCGTTGGGCCTAGCTACGGCTGGACGGCCAGCGGCCGGGCTAGCGTACGAGTGGATTATGTGAACGCGCAGTCGCATGTCGCCGGACGAGCGGCCGCCGTCGCCGCGCTGACGGCGCGAGAAGCTCACCGTCGTCTTGCAGCAGCAGTAGTCGAAGAGCTTGACGTAGGCGCTGCGGAAGTGACGGTCGGCCACGCAGTAGAGCAGGTTGTTGAAGCACGACTTGGAGAGGGCGAACCACGCGAGATAGATCACGATCTTTGGACTTACGGGGCGCACCTGTTGACACATGCATATACGCCTGTTGACTGTAGTCGACTGTAATTCGACAAAGATAGAGGAGGCCCTGCTACTTACCACGCTGATGCAAAACGTCACGCCGAGCGGCAGCCAGAATATGCAGAAGAAGAAAAAGCTGTACATGTTGGCCTTGGTGAGCTCGTAGTCCCAGTTGAAGGCGACAGGTGGCTTGTAAGAGCCACGCATTGCGCTGCGCACACGCAGCACCAGACGGACGTAGACGAGGATAGTGAGGAACAGTGGCACGCCGACGATCGTGCACGCGCTTATGATGCCGCTAGTGTTGATCGTCATGCGGAACAGCTTGAGACGGTCGATGTTGCAGAGGTTCGGCCCGAGGTCCAGATAAGTCTGCAGGCCCACTGCTATCGAGGCGACCAGCCAGACTGTCAGTACGACCGCCGTGACGCGTCTCGTTGTCAGTTCTATGTACCTAGAGACAAAAGCCCCGGACGGGCGAGCTTGAATTTTTATTCGTTGCAGGCAACTTTTGAGCTCGTATAGAGAAGAGTAGTAGTCTTTGATAAGTCGCCGTGTAATACCGATCGCGATGCTGAATATTCGAGGTACATGAACCGAGTAATTGGCCAAAGGGGGGGGGGAAGGCCTTTTGAATGATTCGAATAAGCCAGTGGCGCATCAACGTTCCTGGAATGCAGCGCCTAGCAACTTCAAACTCCGACGGGCCGGAAGAGCGTCGCGCCTTTGATAGCGAGTACCGCGGCAACAGCAGCACTAGCAGAGCACCAGCAGCAGGCCGCATAACCGAAAATCACGAGCCCGTGTAGAAACGCGAATTCCAATTTGACAATTGCAGCGGCAGCGGCAGTAGCAACCACGGCAATTACTCGATGCTGCGGAGCTAGCTATAGACAGTGAGAGAGAGAGAGAGAGAGAGAGAGAGAGAGAGAGAAGGGGATCGGGGAGTAGCGGCAAAACGGCGCGGTCAAATCCCGCAGGCCCGAGCAGGTTGCGGGCTTATGCATCAAGCGCCACTCGCCCGCGGCTCTATAGCTCGTTGATGCGCGCGCGCTCGTGCGATCGAGCGCCTCTAGCCTCAGCCACTTCGGCTAATTAATCCGGGAGGAGGATGCAGAGGGAGTAGTATAGATGGATAGGGATGAAGCCTGGGGCTAGGAATGCGCAAGGCGCGGGTCCAAAGTTTAAGCGCTATCCGCGACGGTATGCGCATTGCCAATCGCGCAGCGTGAGAATCCGCGGCGCAGGGATCCCTTCTTCTCCCGCTCTATCTCTCTCTAACTCGTATAACGGTAGCTTCTATCGGATTCCCCTTTTATCGTCACGAATGTGATTGGGAGCGCGAATCGAATTGCCGACATCCTCCGATGGATGCGAATGGGATTCGATTCCTATGCGGGCTCAGTCGAGGATTACCCTCTTTTCGTCTTAGCCTGCATGATAGCGCACCTGGTAAATGCAGTGCCGCGCGGATGAGGAGATTATTACGTGAGTCTTATAGCACGAGCAAATGACGATGGATCAAGTTCTTTTTAGATTATGTCACAGAGATTTCCCTGTTCATCGGATTTCTTTTTTTATTAATTTTGTTGTGCTGCATTGCGTTATTAGAAATTTTGGTGGGGTTTCGACGAGATTGCGTAATTTTATTTCGGTTATTTTCCACAGCCTTAGTCGTAGTCTGTGATCCCTGGATGCAGGCGTCTAAGCCTCATGAATCATTCAACGGTTATAGGCGGACAAAGGATCTTTGATCCTGAAACGGGCTATGCATAAGCTCTGCCCCGAGCGTTAAATCATTCTACAGTTTAGTGTCGATTATTGTTTCGCAGGAAAGCCACTTAATGAATACATCAATCTCATTGGCGCGGCGAATTAGATTTAATGAATTTTCTAATGATTTGATCACTGGCTACTGAATTGGATGCCGCGAGAGATTAATTGGCAAATTGGAAATTGAATGGAGTCAGTTCAATTGTGATTTATTCCATGATTGGGAGTTTAAGGTAATTCACTGAAATGATTGTTTCGACTTAATTTTAGATTTTTGTATTAATTATGTATAGCGTACCATACTATGTCTAAATTGTTTGACATTTTTTCAAAGGTTAGAATAGCAAATGCAACAGATGAAGTGCACCTATTTCATGTGAAAAAAGAATTATCAAAAACACATTGAACACGAAGTTGAAAGATCGGATTCCTACAAAAGCACGAGAGAATCAAACACAGCTTGAATACCTCGTATCTAGAATTGAAAGAAATAATGAAACGTCTGGCCAATAAGAGCAAAAGAAAAAAAAGAAACATTAAAAACGAACGAGGGACAATGGAGCTTGAAGAATATAACCCGATTAAATCAGTTACATTGAATGAAGCTTCGATGACGAGTTTTCGATGTTAAAGCGTAATGAATAGATAAGGGCGAGCCAATGGAAAACTAAAATTATTCGAAACGCCGATATGCCCTTTGAAAACGCAGGTACCATTAAGCTCCGTATATATCGGCCATTATTTCCACGTCCCAAGCAACGAGCGTAACAGTCCTGCCCACCTTTTTTCAATGCGGAAAAAAAGGACTTTTTTTATTTTCAGCCACGTCGAAAAAAACGCGCGACTCGGCACAGAAAACGAGAAAAAACGTACCTGCAATCGACACTCGCCCGGAGAGAGAGAGAGAGAGAGAGAGAGAGAGAGAGAGAGACAGAGATGCCGTGCGTTAAGAGAGAGAAAGAGAGAGGGCAGGGGAAAACAGCCGTTCCGGTCGTCAGATTCAGGAGGGTCACTCGTTTGATTCTGTATGCGTATCTCTCTTCCTCTTTCGTTCGACGGGGAAAAAGCGGTAATTTTCTATTCCGGAACCGAGAGGCACGCGACAGGCTTCCACGCTATTGGAAAATTTAGTTAACGTCGACGTTTGCCCTGACGTCGTTGGTTACGGGAGTCTGGGGTATTTTTTATTGAGAATTATGACGGGGAGATGTGCGCGCTCTCGCGACGAAAGGGTAGTTGCTGCTCGTATTAGTCCTCCCGTTTGGTCTTCATGAATTTCAGATTTCGTAAGTGATTGCTTGCCTGAACGTACTATGTAACCAAGACGTATACATGCCGACTGCAGAGTTAGGCTTTTTTACGTTATTATATGGTTAACTGAAAGGCTTTCCGAATTTTTTCGTCTACTGTTTTATGCAAACTCCACTTATTTTTCAACATACATTTTAAACTTGATACTGAATGGGTATAATCCACGTTTACGGTCTGACCTATACGTAGGCAAATAAATTACAGTCTAGATATTCCGAAAAATAGTATTGTACCGAATGCAAATCTCTTAATCCTTGGGCCAAGTTGTGCCGTAAAGGATTAAGTCGTGGTAGTTTGAAATTTACTCGGTATTTACTCGATTAGCCCCAAAAGCCGAGAATTCAGGAAGCGAGAAACAAGTCCGACACTCTCCTTAAGCCAGCAGTCACATTAGAATAGAGCAACAAAATGCTATATTTCAAATTTTAATTTTTCCCCATTTAATATACAAGCAGCTGGTATATAATAATCTAGAAGTTATTAAAATATTTATCGGCAGGTGGAGAGATTAAGCAGAGCGTCGCGTCGGCCCAGTGCTCGCATTTAATTCCGTCCGGGGAGGTAAAGCCGAGAGGAGGCTGCTGGCGGCACTCCGCGCGCGGCCACGTATCAAAGCGCAGTATTGCGGAGAAATTGGACAGGCGCCAAGGGCAATAGACGTAATAAACCAGCCGAGGGACTGCGGCGCGCTGTACACTCCAACCTCCTTCCCTTTCCAGATCTCCCCCCTCCCTAACCCATTCCATCTCGGCAAAAAGCAACCGCAGACGCTCAAGCCAGTCTCCCTCTTTCTCTCTGGTGCACCAATACCATAGCCGTGCGATATTTCAAATCGCAAGTGTCCTCCTAATAAGGAGTCACTTCTGTGCTGCAATGAATTTTCGTGTTCCTTTTTCCCTTTCTACCTCTTTCTTTCTGCTCTCCTCAACTCGTGCTCTTACACGTTGAATTCGAGAAGGGAGGGCTGCCGGCCACGGATGAATGCTGACGGGAATTTTTTCGCTTGCTCTTATTACCGCTCTCGACGCCGTTCTGCCTTTTTTTTTATTTTGTTTGTTTTTTGGCAGAGCGAACGGGCGAGCGCTCTGGCTTTTTAAAAATTCAGTGAGATTTTAATAATTAAAGAAAAACAGAATTTGAATAGGCAGCCGGGATGTAGCCCGATAATATAAAACGCGTGGTAATGAAATGAATAAAAGATGATTGACCTCTCTCTCTCTCTCTGCCCCTTTCCTCCCAGGCACTAGTCCTTGGCTCGTCTACGGTCTCGTTGGGATTATTCCATAATAATCGCTAAAATCGGCGAGGCGACGCTCGCGGCGCAAGCGCTACTGCACTGTTTGCCCAGGCAGATTATAAAGTGTGCCGTACACATTGCCCTTGGGCTCAATACCTCCGAACTTTGTGTGTACGCTTCGGATACTCTTATACAATAAACATGCATGGAGAGAGAAAGGGGGGATAGGGAAAACAAATTTTAGACCTGCTAGCCAGCTGTAAATATGGATAAGGGTGAGTGCGTGTAATCGGCGCAAATTGCGCTTTTACACAATGCTGAAATAAAAAGATATTCTTTTTTTTGTCGGTATTCGAAAGTTCGCGATAGAGAACCAAATTGGGAGATCGATATGTGCGTTAAAAAAAATATAATTGAAATACGTGAGAGGGGGCGAACGACGAAAAGAGCGAGAAGCCAAAAAAAAAAAAGAAAACGCTTGCGAGGGTCGTCTCGTTAAAAGCGCATTATTCAGTATACGGACCGAGGGCCGATAATGGGCCATCGCGCTGCTTTCATTAGTCGAACAAAAAAGACCAAGCATTGGAAGAGGCATTAGGTATTCAAGAGACGCGCGCCGGGACAATCGGTAAGTACTCACACGCGCTCGCATACGCTCACAGATGCATCCATAGTAATACGTACTTTTCAACAGGCCAGGTGAGTCGCATGTAGTTCTCCACGGCAACAGCGACGAAAGTGAGGACCGTGACGAGAAAGCAGAGGGCCTCGAGCGTCCACTCGAAGCTGCAGATGCCACGTGGATACTCCTCGTGCATACCGGCGAGGATGAGGATGGCAGATGCAGGTATGACCATGCCCGATATCAGTAGATCAGCTAGAGCGACGTTCACCAGATATGCGTTCCCTGCGAACCGTTCGACCGAATAATTCAACTATTTTTACTGCTCTGTTTACATACTTTTGTTTTTCCGCTATTCCCTAGTCTTGATTGGATGTAGGTAAAAGGACGTTGTTGACGAAGTAGGGGCGAAAGTTCATTCAACTCATAATCGTAACTTATACGAAATGGCTTTACCTTCGATATCGCAAGTCACTCCAATATCGAGTGTAACAATCTTCGGAGAATAGTAAGGAGGAAGGTGTAGGTAGCGGTATATGGGGATACAAAGGAAGGCTGCAATTTTCTCAAATTAGACGATAATTTTTACGAGCTCCGTTCCCTCCCACTCGCGTTTGCTCGTCTTAGCTACTTGGCACATCGATGTGGCTGCTCCTCGAGCTAGACAAATAAAAAGGCTGTAAAAGTAGGTAGACCTGCGAGAACTTGGCGAGCGCAAGTCAATAGTAGCGGGGTTAAACGAGTTTCAAAGCTGCTGGACATTGCTCCTCCCTCTACATCGGTAGATACTGCGACGTAAAAGTCTAAGCGCACGAAATGCCGCTGTTTGTACTTGGGGTCCGATTTTCGCGCCGCCTACGCCCTCAGCCCGCAACTTTAATTAAAAGCGACAAATAGCCGTAGAGAGAGAGAGAGAGAAAGAGAGAGAGAGAGGTTGGTTCACTCAGGCTGTCCCCAAGCTGTCTCTCTAATAAAATTAGCTCGACCTGGCGCGGGAGTTTCCGTTGACTCGATTAACGATTTTCGCAAGAGCTGCGCCTAAAGGACGTTAACGGGACGTAGCAGCTTGTGCTCGCTAGCGTTAAAACCCTCGTGTCTCGTACTTTAGCCGTGTTTAATACCGGCAAAATATTCGACCATATGCGCTCGTACGATAGTAGGCTGCGATTGCATAACTTACGAACACACCTAAACAATTGTTCCTGCAAGTTTATTCACGCGGTATGCTTGCGTATACGCAGCTTTTCATATATAAAAAGTTTATTAATTACGGCAATTAAGCAGACGTCGGCGAGAAGCTTGCAGCGGGGGGAAATGCTCGCGAAGCGTGAGAAGTGAACAAAAACGGTGTAGGCTTGCTAAAGTGCATTTATGGTCTATTACTCCGAAATCAAGATCAAAGGAACAATAGCGAGGGTAGGAGGGGCGGCGGTTATATGCAATTATAAATGCTCGAAAAAGGGAGGAGGTATACAATGTACAGCCTTTCTCGATAGCGTTTTTCCTCGCGAGTATATCCGTTGCAGTCCAAGCGCGACTTGACACGCCTCGCAGCCTCTATACACACTTAAACCCTCGAGTCCGACATATCCAACTACGCTCACGTGGGGGAAAAGGAAGAGGACACCTCCCCGGCCTCGGTCATGCACGTGCGATTGCATTATAAGGCGAGCGGCGTCCAAAAATAACGAGGAAACGGACGGACTGGAAAATTCCCGAGGCAAAAGATGGGAGAGAGACAGAACCCTTGCGGTTTAACCGAGTGAGAGAGAGAGAGAGAGAGAGAGAGAGAGAGAGAGAGAGAGAGAGAGAGAGAAAGAGGGAGTAGCAGAGGGGAAAGATGGGGTGAAAGCGGATTTCCGGCCTGCCTCCAGGGCTAGCGGTTATGAAACTCATCGTCGTTCCTGCAGCACTCGCGCGTACCTCTCTCTCTCTTTCTCTCTCTCTCTCTCTCTCTCTCTCTCTGTCGTCGCGTAAGGTCGTTAGCCCAGGCAGCCTTTTTGCCATGGCGATTTAGATGCTCTGGTCTTTTTGCCCGCACATCGCCGAGCTGAAGATTCGCGGTTTAATGAACGAGACGTGAGGCGAAAATCGAGAGACGCTGTGAGAAGCACTTTGAGCTCTCCCCTCTCTCTTTCTCCCGTTCTCTCTTGGGCGATGAGAGACCGATGCCTTTTAGCGCGCGAGTGCGGATAAGCGAGCGTGCGTCTAGGGCTGCGTTTTAGCCTTCTTCGGAGGAACTTTTACCCTTTTTACGATTTTACCTTGGAATAGATGCGGCTACTTCCGAGGATGCTCTGCTTTACGGGCTTACTTAAGGAAGAAGATGCTTCAGAAAGAGGAGCTGCTCTCCTGAACGAGATGCGATTTTTCAAAGCTTTTTAGATGATTAAAAAAGTTGGGGTGTATGTGTGTTGCGGTGCCAGAGCGGCTAAATTGGTGGGAAAAGAAGGTGATTGTTTTTTTTTTGGGGGGGGGGAGGAAAGGCACTTTCGATTTATCGAGCTGTTGCTCAAACTGAGGGTTATGGGTAATTGGCAGTGATGAGTCATGAGGGTACTTTTGTTTAGGAGATTGGTTATTTGAATGATATCTTTTATAAATCTAGGAGGATAAGAACGTTTCTAGCATTTGCTAATTAATTTCTGTGGACAATATTTGAGATATGACGTTGACAAAATAAAGTAATGAGTAAACATCAATAATAATTAATAATAATGCTAAAATTGATTACAACAAAATTAAAGGTTTTATTTGAGGAATTGGTTAGGAATAGTTTTACGAAATTAGTATGTTAATTTAAGAGAATACAATGAATTTGCAGAGGGGCGAGGGAACAATACATTTGGTTTAATTAAATTAAAAAAATTGAATCGGACGTCTAAAGTTTAAACTTAACATGCAGTTTTGATGACATTTAAGGCACCACGCACGAATATGAAGGTAAAATTACATTACTTAGGACGTGTCGCTGTTAAAAGTATTAAATTTTTTACGACGACTGCCGCAGCTTAAATGCGGAATTGCGTACATTCTGTATTCCTTTTATTTTTTAGGTTTTAATTAACGCTTTTAATAGTTTTAGACCAGAATGAATTAAAGTGCTAAAAAAAGTAAATGTAATTCATTGAGAACATTAATTCAACTACGTGTTTTATAAAACGTCTTTTAAAACAATTGTTACATTCAAGCATACGAATAATTATTTCTGCTTCCCTGATTTTGTTTTTTTGGCAAAAAAGGTTAATAAAAATAGACAATTAACTTACCTCGCTTCTTGAGGTGGTCCTCTACCATAATGGCCGATATCATAAAGACGTTACCGACGCTGCCGATGACCGCGAGGGAGGCAAGCATGAGAAGCCTGACAACTCGCGACCAGTCGGAGGACAAGGTGACTACGGAAACATTAAGGCTGCCATCAGCGATGACGGTCGCCTCATCGAGCGATAGGTCAGGATCACCGAGAACCCCAGCGAGGCCAGTGACGCCTGCGGCTAGGGCCGAGGTCGCGGTTGTCGTCGCCGACGTCATCGTCATCGTTGTCGTCGCGTTCATCCTCATCTGCAATCAGAAGGCAGAGAGACAGGGCTTAGCTAGAGCGTTAATTGCTTTCGTGCTGTTTTCAGCCGATACGAGGCCAGACACAATCGGGATTGCGCGTGCCTGCGCAGCTGTACAAATAAGTGCGCTAGCGCAAGTGCAAGCTCGCACAGGGCTTTGCTCGCTGTTTGCTCGTTCCGATTGCGTACGGCTGAAAATTTGCAATCGTGCGCGCCGCTCGATATTCACACTGCGCTACTCGTATGCCGCTGTTTGGCCAACGCGTATGTATACGTGAATGCCCGGAAAGAGATAGATAGATAGAGAGATATAGAGGGGGTGAGAGAGAGAGAGAGAGAGAGAGAGAGAGAGAGAGAGAGGGAGTGAAACGTCACAATTGGCAGACAGGAGGGCTGATTTGAATTTTCGACAGAGTCATTACGACAAATTGCACACTGGCTTGATGCTGATGATGTTCTATGTGGCATTTTGCTCTCTATTCAGTTTATATTCTAGCTACAGCCCTATAGGTAGGAGAGTGAATATTTACGCGCGACATTATTATGCGGACGCGTAGTAGTCTCTCTCTCTCTCTCTCTCTCTCTCTCTCTCTCTCTCTCTCTCTCTCCCTGCGACAAGCTAGATCCACAAGCTGCTGGGCTTCTGTTTAAGTTATCAGCGTGGCATGCTCGGCCCTTCAGACGCCCATTTAATCGCGAAGCTAAATATTTGAGAAGAGCTTCTCGGCCTAAACTTCCAACCTCGGCCTACGAGAGGCGAGGTAGGATTGAAGTACTCGTAAAAACGACTGTGGTAGCGAGCGGGACTTTCCACGAAGGCTGTCGTTTAGACGCGAGGATACACAGTAGCAAAGTTTCCAACTGAACTCTCTCTCGCCCTCTCTCTTGGCGTACTGTATAAAGTGATTATCGATTCCCTGCTGTAGGCAGAGAGAAAGACTGAGCGTGAGAGAGACGGCGGTAGTGGGCAAAAGACTTTTCGTTGGAAGCGCATCAAAGTTTTCTAAAAACCAATCTTTCAGTCCTTCATTGATTACGAAGACTACAGCGCGGGGGGAAGGTGTGGCGAGGGCGAGGAACTGTCGCGCGTGGAAATTGAAATTTCTCGTACACTCGGCGGGAGGCTTTTCAAAGTCAAACTAACCGTTCTAAATGTGCGGTCGGAGAAGAGTAGGAGGGGAAAGAGCTGTTTTGCGAACTCTAATGCCGGGCACGCCGCTCTGCATTTATTTAATCTGTAATATCCTGGGGTTTAACGATGAGTTTACTCTTGGCAGCAATTAAAATAGTTTTAACCTCATTACTTCATTGGAAAGTTATTTAATAATGTGGGGGGGGGGGGGTAGGGGCACGTGTGAGGTAGATTTTGATTACATTCTTGAGTGCTCTCTCGCGAACAGGCTACGATTTGCTCGTGCATTTGTGCTCGAGCACTCACTTTTTGCTGACGCTAATGAAGTAAAACTCCCGGCGCATATTTATCCTAATTGAGTTAGGTCAAACTTAATTATGTTAAGTTTTTAAGTCGCGTAACGAAGACGTAAACGAATTAAACGGCTATTATTTACTCTGCTATATACTGAATTAACTTTGAGGTATTAAGAGGCTGGAAGTTTGCGTTTCATTTAGTGTTATGGGAACTGCACGGAAGTAGTTTGTTATGGAACATTGAATTGGAGTAGGAGAAAGTCACTGATTTTAATGAGGAAAGACAATGTGATTTTTAATTATTTCAAAGAGCGGCTCTGCGGTGGAAAAGAAAAGTGGATTGAATTTTAATTACATATTGATAAAACTCGTACAATGGAAAGTCAATAGCATAATATTACGCTATTCAAAGTAATATCGCGTTGTAAGTGAGTTTAAAGGATAATAATTTGATTGAAAATTTATATATCTTTTATTATGAGCTATATGCTAAAAAGTTTAATGACGAGATGAAAGGCAAATTTTTCTACCGCGTATAGGCTGTGGCCTGACTTGCTTCTACAAATGAATTAATTTTTCATTTCAGAAAAAATGTAATACGCAAACGAATATTCGTTATTAAATGATTTTTAAGTAATCCTTGAATATTTAGTACTACAGAAAATCAAACGGATTTCATTTGATTAACAAACGAACTTGAGTTTTTATGGAAATTTTATGCATCAGAAAATCGAGAATTATACGGTTTGGAACATTTTTACAATGTTTCTAAAGTTTCGTAAAAAAAATTCGATGAAAATTTACAAAATCGTCATGGTAACCGATACGAGGGGATTGGATGTAAATCTTTACAATAATTCAAACAAAATAGTTTTTAACATGACTACAAGGATATAGGGTTACCGAGTGCAGAGAAGACGTTGGTCAGATTTTCAAAAGCGTTTTGTTTTACATACAACTCGATACCACGTGAAGGCAGCACATAAGCAGATAGAATTACAAACCTATTAAATCTCTTTCGAAAGACTATAGATTTTTAAGAAATATCATTCGAAGATAAAGCGCTTAAAGATTTTCAACAAAAAAAAATGGTATATATTATTTATTCAATTTATTAAAAAAATTCCTTCCACATTTTATATACGTATATTTCGGAATCCATCTTCCTTCTCAAACACTGCCATGTTTACAAAACAAATAAACAAGTTACACCAATCTTGTTCGATCCCCAAATACGTTTGCAGTTATATTGCGATTTGTTTTATCCGGCCAAAAAAATTGGAAGAACCAAATTCGGAATAACAAGAATCGTACCACGAGATCAAATTAAAAAAGAAAGAAAGAAGCCTTGACACAAGGAAATTACAAGTGCTCATCGGCTATCGCGGCTTGCCGCATGCAACAGCAGCTGCCGGGCGCGTTAATTCCATTAAAAATCAGAGCCCAGCCAGCGAGAGTCTGGCTGTTGCAATAATGCGATTGGGATGCGCGATCGAACGCCCCTGGATTAATACCAATCTTTTGCTTCTCACTTTTTCCAGCATTTTTCCATGAAAAATCGAAGCCGGTGTTTGCGTCTACCTTTTATTTTCCCTACGCCGTGGCTCTACGTTATGACCGCTTGCTCGCATGCTGACATAATTACACAAGCCGGGGCGTATATTCGGCGTAATCGAATCAGAGGCGCCGGATAATTTGCAAAAAGCACCCGAGCGTCCTTTTTTACGAACCCGCGGCAAACGTTTTTCTCGTCATAGTTCCCTTAGCCTGTATCTTGTTCTCCAAACCGTAACGCCGGCGCTCGACTTTTTTTCTACAACCCTCTACACTGGCTTTAGCTTCCTACCCTGTGTGCCACGTGTAAATTAAGGAGGTAGGGAAATGCTCGAGCTGGGATAAAAGAAGCGCACGGCACCGGAAGTCGAAAGAGCGGGCTTTTTGCGGGTGTAAAGGATACGAGGCGAGCGGGGAAGGGGTAACTCGAGTCGCATTCTGGAAATTAAGACCTGTGCGCTTGGACTCGCTTTCTAGCGCAACGTAATCGTCGAGGCGAAATTTTTCGCCGCGGCTTCTAAAGTTATAGCGCTTCCCATGCGCGTTAACGAGCGCTATCCACCGGCGAGCAAAAATTCCAGCTGACCCGAGCAAACTTAATTTCACGTTGAAAGTCCCATTCTATAGTACTAGACGGCAGAGGCTTCTTCTATCTCTCTTTCTCTCGGTTGCGCGACTAATTGCGAGGACCGTTGTCCGAGTTCCGGGCATCATTTCGCTGCGACAAACGACAAACGACTATCAATCTCTCTCTCTCTCTCTCTCTCTCTCTCTCTCTCTCGTATATCGCTGACGTTAGGATAAGAAAGTTTTCGACGGGGGTGAGCTTTTACCCATAACAAACTGACTACGAGGTTTTGAGCATGGCTTGCTTTGAGTGTGAGATTGACGAATTTCCAGAAATTGGGAAACTCGAAAGCTGAGGATGCGGCTACTACTACTTCGGCTATCCAAGATTTTGGGCAACTTCAATCAAGCGGGTGGATTGATAAATTTTCGGGAGGGATTGGGAGTACAATAAAGAGAAGTGATTGATATGAGAGTTTGGCTTTGACTCTTCGTTTTGATGGGAATTAGTTTTAAGCTACTTTTATGCATACCTAGAATACATCGTTCAAGAGTATTACGTACGTACGTTCGGGAGAACAAATGTTTACTTTGACAATTATAAGTCGACTTGTGTTACTTTTCTTTGAGCGAGCTTTAATTTAACAGCCATAAAAAAAGCCGGAATATTACTCTCGAATATTGAATAAATACGGAGGGATAAACGTTGCGCAAAGAGAGATACGCGAATGAATTTTCATTAAACGGTGGGAGATAAAAGATAGCAGTATAAATTTCCTCGATCAACGCTTTTACGCGCTTTTAATTTTTTAACGGCCTTCCCAGGTCTCTGATATATGAAGCGTTCGAGATTGCAACGCGCAAACTATGCGCGTATTCGCTGCTTATTACCGCGAGTCTATATAAAGTTACGATTATAAACACAACAACCAAAAAAAAAAAAGAAATGCGGTTAAATTTATGCCTATACCTCGAATTAATCACAGTTTCGAAGCCACAGCGCCAGTTTTATCGTATAAAACTTTGATCGCGCATAAACCATTAAAGTCGATAAACAGCGTAAGCTAACGATTATATCCAAATCCGTTAATTTTTTCATTAATCCCGAAAGTAACTCAATAAAACGCTCATAAAATATCGGTACGCGTCCGTACATCGCACGCGATACCTTACAAATTAACCTTTTGGGAATAGTGAATGTGGGAGAAGTGACGGCGAATCAAATTTAACTTGTCGAAAATTCTCATATCGCTCGTTCGACTTAGTTAAGTCTAGTATTCGTGGGTGTGCGTGTGTGCGTTCAAAGTTCAGCGATAGCTTCTGACATGAAATAGGTGCGACGGGCGCATTAGAGTTACGGCTGCACTTCGACGATGCAATATCGAATGTTTAAAAGCGGAGTACTCGCGTGATGTGCTTTCCGTGTTTGAGCTAATGAGAATAAGCTCCCGAGCTTTCAAGCTTTTCTATATGCGTTGCGATGCAGAAGCGAGCAAACAAATTGGCCCTTGCGACGTCGGGCTTAGGTGAAATTGAGAAGGTAGCTTTAAAGAGCTTTTGGTTAAAGTCCAGCAACATCGGGATCGGCTCCATACATATCGAAGCTGATGTTCGGATCTTAAAGTAAATTCAATAAATCTGGGTGAAAGATGGAAAAGAGAACGGACAGTGACTAATGTAAAACAGATCCGAAGATATTTCATTGGCGGAGAGAAAGAACGGGGCTGTAACTCGCTCTGCTCGTACATCAAATTCTGACTGCCGAAGATGGGGGGGGGGGGGTATTACAGTTGGGTGAGTGGGTGTACGTCCATATAACGGAGACATCATCATCCTCGGGCTGTCGTGCTCAAAATCTCATTTGAGCCAATCCACGCCACTTTAAAATCGATCTGCCGTCACTCGGCGCCCTCCAGCGCTCTCGGGAGAAAAGGCTTGCTCACGGAGCGAATATGAAAGCGAGCGAGATAGAAGAGTCGAGGGCATAAGCGGATTAGCCTTCCACGGCGCGACGTCAAAACGGATAGCGCAATGGGTACGCAAGCGAGAGGAAAAAATCGGATTCGAAGCGGCTCGTGTTACCCTTAAACAGCCCATAGTTTCACCGCGAGCAGGGGCCTGATTCCGTAACTATAACGCATCTTATAACGCGCGATACATAACGAAAATTGGGTTCTGCACATGCGCAGAAGCTTATATGAATAATATGAACGGCATAACGCACGCGTTATAGTTACAGAATCAAGCCCCAGGCGTATATATTGAGTTCACTCTCGGCCACCAGAAAGAGACAGCGAGGACTGAGCGGAGTAGGGGTAGGTTAAGGGGCTACGGTTTCATCAGAAAGGCGAGGGCAGGAGGTGCTCTTGAATTTTAACTCGATCGACGTGCGTCGCAGCGACCAAAGGGATCAGCACTTGTTGCTGCGGCTTCGTCTTTCGCTCAAGTCTCCTCGTCACCGCGCCCTGGATATGAGCCTCGGTCCTAAGCGCACGACCAGACGCCGATTACGTACGGGGCGCTTACTCTAGCCTGTACGCCTCGTATCCTTGATCCGGCGTTCCTGATCGACCCTCTCCTCTGCAACTCTCTCTCTCTCTCTCTCTCCATTCCCCCTCTGCTGCCCTTGCGTTGTACCGGCTACCGCGATTACGCGAGAGCACTGATTAATTGCAGCTGCCCTAGGGTGTACAAGCTATATGCTTTGTCAGCTGGGCGGCCTCATTGGTTAGACAAGCTGAAAAATTCATTGATCCCCCTCAATGACTGAGTGATGGGAGCTCCAGGCTCAACCGCGGCTTAGTATCAGCTGATTCTTAGCTATAATTAGCTGCTATACGTGGATACGTCGATGGAGCTAAGCATTCGATATCGTATGTTTCTAAACGAACGATATAGTTGCTGAGGGGGCATAGACTTTGCCTTTGGAGATTTTTATTGAGAGCTATAAACAAGATCGTTGATTCTAAGGGAGGAATAAAAGCTGGGGGTCTCGGTTGTAAAGTGGTCTAAAGTAAAAATAAAGAAACGGCTGGCTAACGGTGGGAGGAGAAGACTTGGGAAGGGGTGGCCTGTTTATATTCGAAGAGTCAACTAGTGCGCCATAAAGCGGCTTTGAGAGCCCATTTATTTCGCGGCTCTGTTTCTTCGCCCTCCCCCTGTCTCCATCCCCCCTCATCCACATGTAGATCCACAGTATAGTTCCAGCAGGCGATTCCAGCCTCCGTAGTCGTCGTCCCCTTTTCTGCAGCCCTGCTTCACTGCGATATCTCCATTTCCCGAGGCGCTCTCGTTCTATCAATTTCTCCGGGCTGCCGGGGGGGGGTGGGGGTAGTAGCAAAGGAGGAGAGAGAGAGAGAGGCTCGGCGTCTGAGGGGCGGGGGACGATGACGCGGGCAGGAGGGGAGGGCAGACTTGAAAGCCAGCCAAATTTCCCGGAGCCGGGCTTCACACGTGCCCGCGCTTTGGAGCAGCCGGACCGGTAGTACGTGCCGCGCCGCATCCAGCCGTATCTGTCTTCCTCCTCCTTCCACTCGGCTGGCGCTGCCGCTACTTCCACTACTGCAGCAGGCTCTGGGGCGCGTCAAGCGCGACGGGAGCGTCAGCGGGGCACTTTTCCGGCCTCCCGGCTCTATACCGCTACTGCAGCCCGCGGGGGCAAGAAGCCTCGGGAGGCGGAATAACGAGCAGTGCTCCCGGCGTCTAGCCCCTAACCCCCGCCCCTTTCCGCCCCTCTCGCCAACCTCCAAAGCTGGCTGGTGTGCGGTGGGCGCAAGCGCGAGACAAAGAGGACGCGAAGCATAGTGTGCCGTTGAGGGATAGGGATGGCAGACCCATGCCACCGCGCTATATTCCTTCCTTGCCCCCTCCCCCCACTCCGCTTCCTCCTCCGCGCCATCCCACTGGCTGCAGTCACCCAGCCTTTCATGCATAATCAGATGGAATTGTTTTGCCGAGTGTGCGACGACGAGGAGTCGAGCGGAGCTTTCTCGTCACCTCGCCCCTTCTCTAGCACCCCGTATACCCAGCAGCAGCCACCCACTGACGATTTCGCCTCGCACACCCGGCCACTCGGCGTAATTGGGTTTATTGTCTCTTGGTTTAAATCGCAATGCGGAATTTTTAAGCTTGCCCTTCCATCCTCCCCTACACACTTCTTTCCCCCCCAACCCCTGTCTCTCGCTTCATCGCCACGTCTCTAGCTCTTTTGCTTCTCTCGATGATGGGCTTAGCAGTTGGATAAGGCTTTGAAGCTTCCACACTTGAGAGGCGTTAAAGGGATGAGCGAAGGGCACGGTCAAAGACCCTTTAAAAATCAAAATTCTCACTCGTATTTATCTTCACGGTCTACTGACTCGCAAATTAAACGGATTTTAGAAATTGGCTATGTATGAGCCTACTGATGAGAGAGCAGTTTATTATCCTTTGAGAATTTCAAGTACTTTTTTAATATTAATCAAAGAATTTTGAAAACGCCGGGATGAACGTGTCAAAGGGTTTTACGTAGCGTTTTGAGCGCCTTAATTTTGGAGTTCTTTTTTTAAGTGAACTTTTAAGTTACAATGACTTTGTTAGGGAAAATTGCGTTTTGTATGAATATTTTGAATATATTTTTTAAATGCTAATTAAGTAGCTTTTTGTAAGAGCAAAAATGTAAATATTCATTTGCTCGAAACGAAGTCCTATTTCACGTTTACAGAATTAAAAAAAAAGGAAAAAAATTAGCTTGATAAAGTTTGTGAAACATGATTTGAACGCAAGGATACATTTGCAAAGACAAGCGACGTTTCCTCCGTGCTTTTTAAGAAAATTTAATGAGCTAGTCCCGGGCGGATGAATAGGAATCGTTATGAGAAAAAGAATCCTTTTGTGCAACGCTCTCGTATTATCATTGGCCCTTCAACCGAGAACTTTATTTAGCCCGGAGCTTTTTTTTCAAATCTTTTGTAACACGAGTCTCAAGGTCTTTGTGAAAAACAAGTTGCACGTAGAAGACAAAAAAGCTTATGGAGAGTTCGAGAGAGAAAGAGAGTAAGGAAGAAAAAGAGGCAGTTACAATTTTAATTTCACATTATTTGTGAAAAGAGGCATCCTCCCGGTAAAGCGAACTTTTTTAGAAATTGCAACTTGGAATTTCACCCGGTTATTCGCGTTTGAGGCGTAAAAAGAAGCTGCCTCGAATTGCAGCTCAAACATTCAATTCACCCCGCCCTCCCCCTCTTTGCTTTTTAAGCGAATAAAACAGTTTTAACTTAATTTTCTTTGACAAAAATGACTTTTCCTTCGTTTAGCCGAGTGTTTAGAGTGAAAAGGGCCGAATGACGGCAAGTGGGTTTGTCACGCGTTAAGAGTCAATATAAGTTAACAGTTGCGATTTCAAATTTAATGGAGCAACCGCAGCACGCGGCCACAACATGTCCTGGTCATTGGAGTTGGAAATTAAATTAGTCTTGGGGAGAGAGAGAAGGAGGAGGTGGTGGGAGGGGGGTTAGACTAGCCGGAGAAATTGAATTAAAATGAGAAAATAAAGAAGCGAGAGAGTGATCCGCAGCTCGGCGACGACACTGGTGGTAACGTCAAAGCTGGCGTGCAACGCCGCCTCAATGTAACAGTCGCCCGAAGTTTCGGGAGATTTGCCCGCGCAACCGAGGGTTAGTAAACTTTCGGTCGCTGCCGTTTGAGGGTTTGCCTTCGGCACAACTATTCCCATTAAGGTCACCCGACTGGAAATTCGTTTGCAATATTACGGTTAATCTAAGTTGAATTTTCGATTTTTCATTCTACATGGAAAAAGGCTTTACTTCTCTGACGTTTTAAAAATGTAACGCTGTTTAAAGAATAAAAAAGAAAAAGCAACCACCGAAAGCAGAGAAATTGCGTACACCGAACGTAAGTGTGTTTTATCCAATCTAACGCCGTGAATTTTCACGTTGGAAAAAAGTAAAATCCAATGTAAAAGTACGACAGCGAGAGGCAAAGTGAGTGATATATATTCCAGGCGCGTGCGTTTGCACAAAACGGTTTAATGAACAGAGCCCTATCCCCGGAGAGGTAGACGACTGAAAAAGAAATAATACGAACGAAAAAAAATAGAAGGTCGAAAAGCAGACGCGCGTCACCGAAAAAAGTCTTATCCGCAAAATCTTGGAGGCCAGACTGCGATTTACGTAGCCGTGACAGTGTCAAGCATATACTCATATCGACCGATGCTGTTATACCGAATTTACGTATACATAGACGAGAAATCAATCAGCCGAGGTAGCCACGGCGGAAGAACCAACTGTCGCCCTACTACAACAACCCCGGCTCTGGAATAGTCGCGCGGATTGCAGTTTCCAAGTGCGCGTGGCCTCGGCTCCTCCTCACCCCCAGGCGTCCGATACCGTGCTTCGCTGCCGAACGATTTCAGACGAATTGGATTCCAGCCTGAACGCAGGCCGGCTTTCTCGAGAGCGCAACTACTATCGAAGTATCGATTCCTGTACTCGCTTCTCCTTCTGCCTCGTTCTACTCCGGCCGATGGGACTTTAATGCACTTCCTTCGGTTTGTTGATTTTTACTCGGGTGTTCAAAGATCCAGGATGACTTGGACGCTAAAGAAATGTTATCCGAACGTTTAGAAGCGCGGCTGAAACATCGGCTGGGTAATAACAAAGGCAAACAACGTACAAGACGAGCTTACATTCTGGCTAAATGAATAGGTGCTGTATATCGCGTGAGTGCAGGAACTACGTCGAAGTTAATGAATGTTTTGGTAGAAATGAAAAGTTGATGTGACAACGATAACACCTGCGCGCATTATAACGAAATCGTCCATATCGCTCGTATAATCGAAACCACCTTGCCGCTGACATTTCCAACGGTATATATAACTAGCAATCAGACTCGAAAACATACGCTTGACTGTCCACGTATAGAGAAAGAACGAGCGCATTTATAATGAAAATTAAATTCTAGCCACGCGAATTTAACCACGAGCGAGAGAAGGCGTCAGTGGGAATTAGCGGAGAATCGGGACAGGTGTGCATCCACGTATACGCGCGCGAGATAGCGAGCGCAGTAGCAAATAATTAACACACCTGAATAAATTACGAAAAAAAAAGATCGCTGCCCATCGAGTGGCGCGTCTCGTAAATACGAGCGTATACGTACACGGGCGATCGAGCGCGAGCCGAAAAATCGAGATAGCCAAGCGTCGCGTTCACTGCTCCGAAACGTCATTACGCCGCCTCTGTACGCCCCACCCACGCGTACGCGTCGGCCGAGCGTGAACGCTACCGTTGCAGCAACGTATAGTTGCACTCAAGCCCCCCCCCCGCTCCCTCGACCTTTCCTGCATGGCCAGTGTAATCATATATTTTTCGCCGACCGCAAGCGCGCTCTTCCGTCGATCCGCGGGTAACCCGAGAGACCCTTCTCCCTTTCTCTCTCTCTCTCTCTCCTCGCCCATCTAGACTGGCGCTCGGAATTTCGCGTGCGTGTGCACCGAGAGCGCCTGGATTACCGGCCCTGCAAACTTCGCGGCCCTTCGACGTATAGCATAGGGTTTCGATTAGGGCCACGCAAGCGACTGTAACGGAAGCCGAAAGAGGGAGAGAAAGCTAGTGGCCGGATTAAAAACATGCGCACTACTGAAATCTGAGCTGAATTAAAAAAAAAAATGAAACGTAAAAAAGTAAGCGTATTATCCATACCCTTCAACATTGGCCTTCTCTCACCTTTAACGATTTAATCATCGCTGCCGTGCCGTCGGGTGTTGTAATAACGACATTGATTGCGTGCATTGTGTGTATCAGAGGGCTGGCCAAAGTTTAATAACTCGCTCGACTGATATTCAAATTTGGCTTTGCATAATTATCAGCTGTATGAGCCTACGCTATATACGCTTCGGATTATTAAGAATACTGCCAATTGCGTATAGTTTAAGCTCCACGCGCGTGTCCATAGCCATGATTTTAAGTGAACACTTTTAATCAGAATTGGCTTTTAATGTACATTTTGCGTTATTACCGATACTTATTAACGGGAAATTTTTTAATGACGCCGGTGCGTTATTAATTTTAGCGCGCGAAGGGGTCTGCGGTTACCGAGCAATATCAAAGCGAATCCACAAGGGGTAGCTTTGTCGCGGTTTCGGCACAATTAACGCGAACAGCGAACTATTCCCTTGAGGTTCGGCGCGCTATAGGTGTAACGGCAAAAAACAGCGGCAAAGCCATAGGTACATAGCCTAAAGGTTTTGCTGCAAAGTGCCAGCGGCAGCAGCAAAAGTAACAAGCTGCGCGGGGAAAAAAAACGTTAACGAGCTTTTTTCGGAATAACGTTGATTCAAAATATAGAACCTGTAAAAGTATTGGATTTCGTGGTTATGCCGGGGAGGATCGATGCCGCAACGACGCGCGCTTCCCCCGGATGATATCCACTCCAAGTCGCATAATTGCCTCGTTACTCCGTTATCGGCGATTTCGCGTATCTTCTTCCATAAAAGGATTGAGGAGGAAGAAAAAGCAGAGGTGGAAAGGTCGAGGGGCTCTGGAAATTTCCGACTCGAGACGCCGCGCTGCTAATTGAATTTTTCCGCGGCGTTCTTTTTGCCCTCGCTTAATTGGCACTCCGCGGATTGTTTTCTACCTATGGGGACCCCAGAGAGGAGTGGCTGGAGACTACGACATCAGGAGATGACGCTCGCTTTTCATCGCGAAACTCACCGCGCAACCTGGGATCTGAAATGGAGGATCTCGAGAACCCTTAATGGGGGATTCTAGAGAAACGGGGACAATACGGCCTCTGCTACTGTCGCTTATTCTCCTTCTTCTTCGTCTTTCCGAGCCTGTATACACACGTAATTGATTCTCGACTACTCGCTCTTCCACCCCTAGATACTACGTCCCTTTTCGATCTCCCTCCCACCACCCTCTTTTTTATCCCTCGATACTGTTATTTCAATACTTTATTTTTCGTCGTACAAGACGTAACATCTAAGATAGAGCGAGCGCGTAGTTGCAAGAATAACGACAGAGCGATATGTTGTAGAGTCTTGAAAATGCAAATAATCGGGCTTTCAACGTTCGGCAGGTATGCATAAGTATCCGTCTGGAAACTTTTAACCCTGATCCCCAGCTAAAATGAGGCTAGCGTTTTCGTATCTCTGCCACTACTCTGCCTGGCTTCGCCGGTTAAATTTCAAAGAACAGTTAAGTATATATTGTCCCGAGCAGATCTCCCGGGATTTATCTGTTTCAAGTAGTTACGGCCGGGACTAACGAGACAAGCCGCACGGCTTCTCGGGGTAAATAATTCCTCGCTGCTCTTATATGTATATATATATATATATATATATATATATATATATATATATATAAACTCGACATCGTACACCGAGTCTCGCAAGCATCACTCTACCGGCAAAGCTTAATTGTCCTCGCAAATAATTTTAGTCCCTTGTTCGTCCGAAATATAAAGAGCTGCACTTAGCTTCGCACTGGGGAGGAAATAAGGCGCTTTTTTTCAAAGTAGCGCTCGAGATTCGAATTTTCATAACGTCGCGCGGGCTCGAAGATAATAGGTTACAAGGTCTCTCAAGCCTCTCGACAATTTATCGTCGTTCTGTCGCAAAGAGGCTTTTTAAAGAGTAATATCTTCTTTGATTCAAAGTATAATCGAGAGAGAAATAACTTCAAAAGAAAATCGTCTATTAAAATGGCAAAATTTGTTGGAGGCATTGTAGGCTATAGCTAAGTTTAAGATAAAAGTACTATTCTTATAATTCGTGTACCTAAGAGCAGATATATGTAACAGATGTGGAATAGCTTCCTTAATTTCCATGAAGATTACAAATGACGGTAATTGTATACAAGCAGCTTTTACCTCTAATTCACGGGTGTATCTATCTACTCTTGTCTCAAACGCTCGAAATAAAAGTAACGTGTATCACACCGGTTGTTGTGCTCATTAAATTCATCCAATCGTAATCGCAGCCGTGAAATTACAGCTTCGTCTTTCGTACTTTACCAAACGAGAACGAAAAAAGAAAAGGCAGCTAGAAAAAAAACATTGTTCCTCTGCCGCTTGTGTAATTGTCCCAATTAAAGAGGGGTTATGGTGGGGTTCGAGTTTAATGGCAGGGAAAATTGATTATTAGAGAGGAAGAGCGCGAAAATACCAGGCCGTGGCATCGAATTACTAATTCGACGCTCCCTTGTCTCTCTATTGATTTTTAATGACTACCGTCCGTTTGCCTACCTGCGGTTCATTATTTCTCTTTTAAATCTCTTTGCTCTCCCTTAATGCAGTACGTCGATTATTCAGTTGGTTGAAATTGATACATCAAGCGAAATAAATGTGGCACGAGTCCAGGTGGGAGGCGGGGGTACTCTTGGACGTTAATGGATTTTGCTAGTAGCAGCGCGTGAAATCTAGACCAGCGATAACCGAGAAGGCCCTTATGTACGAGCGCCTCGGCTTACCTCACGCGAGCGTATATATGCAGTCGCGCGAGAGCCAATTAAAATCCCTAACGACTTTCTCCTCTCTCTCACCGCGCGGCAAATCTACAATTCAAAGTCAATCACACGTCGAGCGGCGAAAAATCAAGCTCACACGCTGCGCGATAAATCAAGCGAGCCGTCGTACATCACCGTCTCTGGACGTAAGCAGATGGCGGCTGGGGGGGTAAAAAAGCCGTCCCAGCAAAAAGCCCTGTATCGAAAAACGCTCCATTACGTAAACGCGAGAAGGAAGAGGCGTGGTACGACGAGAGAAACATCCGCTTTAATATCGCGAGGAGGAAAAGAGAGCTGGCGAAGCGAGTATCGCGCGACGCGACGTCATTTTCGGGAGCCCCCCCCCCATCCCCGCTTCAACCCATCAGGGACGAAGTGGCGCGCGAGACGTCTCTCGTCCCTCGAAAATGAAACTGGCAAATTGAAACGGGCCGTGAGCTTGGTGAAAATTTATGTGCGAGATACCTCCTATATACACCTTTAGACCGTGATTTTACGTTATTTTTCAGTTTTATTGCCCGTGCCGCGACCGGGGGTTATGAAAAATTGCGAGTATATACGCCGGAGAGTACGTCGATTTTAAAATGGAAACGCCTCTGAAGCGAGTTAATTATGGTGGGGTTTTCAATGTTTCATTAAGTTGATGGAACACATTCTTATTTTTAGGGACAGTTGATTCGTTTTTGCAATTGAAAATTTTAACAAACTTGAGCTGTAATCTTTTTTTTTTTAAATGGAATAAAAACTACCTACAAAGTAGATTACATGCGTTATCAAGATGAAACAGTTATTGGCCAGAGGAGAGTGAGAGTAAAGGCTGATTCGCCACAAAATAGTCTTTTAACCCTACCATCAGGCCAAGATTTTTTCCAGATTAAGAACGATCGGTTAGGTAGATGAGTCACGCCAGGCTTGAATATAGAGCCATATCGAAGGGATAGAGGGAACATAAAGTGTCTGGGGGTACTTTTATTAAACTACGGTCGCCCGATCGCAAACGTCGCATTATACTTTTTCTCGTAAGCTCAGCCTGGTATATACGATCGAGGTGACCTTAATGCACTACTCCCCTTGGAATGACCTTTAATTACGTAGGGTTGCATGAGGGTGGGTAAAAATACGTAGACTGCAAGATCGTTACCTGCTCTCGATGGCCCGTGCTAATGCTCAATTCAGACTTTATTTTTTTAAATCGACTCTTTTTACGACTTTTTATATATAAGAAAACGTAGCAGACGGTACAGGATTCGAGAAATTAATTGTTCAATTAAATTCAACGCTTTATCGAATAATTTTCTGATATTTTTAATTTTGATAAGCCTTTGAAAGTTTTAAAACTTTATCAAGGTGTGCTAAGTTAAGATTTTCAGTAAAATTATGTGAGCTACTGGGCTTGGTAAGACGCGAAACAGGCCCGGTTAATTAAAAAGTGAGCAAAGCTAGATCTTTTACCTTTGACGTAGCCTAACGATGTTTAGCTCAACTTTAATTGCAAAATTTTTACTTCCGATTTAATTATTCTCGGATATTCTTTTTAAATCACGCTCGACAAGATACAGCCATTCTCTTAATCAAAAAGCCGTTAACATTTGAAGAACGTAGCAATAATTTGTTATCGTAGGTATACCCCACTTATTCATTTCGTACAATCTCATATTTTTGCTCACTAGTTTCTTTAGCTTAGGATAATAAATTTCGACAAGGAGGTCTCTCGGGTTATTTCTTTGCAATGATCCAGAATGATCATTTACACTTCCGCTGTTTGTTATTGTCGGGAGTGATAAACGACAAAAATCCGTATAGGAATCTTAAAAAAAAAAAAATTGTAGTCACCGCAGTGGTAACATGCAGGAATATAGATTCAGCGAGGACAGCATCTATGATTAATGGCACAGAGAAGTAGAATAAGAGGCCGCAGGAGAAAAAGCTAGCAAACATGATTAATAATCAAGTTGTCACATACCCCAAAACAAAGCCGATTAGATAAGTTAACGCGTTCGCGTTATTATTCATTCTCTCTTTCTCTCCTCTCGCCCTTATCTAACAGCCATCCATTACCTTGGCCCGCACGTAAACCACCTGGTGCTCACCTTATCCCGCTGGCTGCCCATGCAAAATCTTAAATTAATTTTTATCTCCGCTCATTCTCTCTCTCTCTCTCTCTCTCTCTCTCTCTCTCTCTCGATTCAATCAAAAGACACGGTTAAGTAACTCACGCGTGAGCGGGTAGGTAGATTAATTACCGGTGCGAGGCTCGCGCGAGCTTCTTGCGCCTTTTACCACCGATCGATAAGACAAATCGAGAACACGAGGCTGCGATTGATCACGGACGCGTGATGCATTCTTTATCAGTCGGTGGGAGTAGGAGGAGGAGCGAGGGGAAAAAAACCGATGTGGATGGCAATCGACAGTGACGGAACGGACTGGTGGAAGCGCGACTTGCAGTCGCCGTCTGAGTAATTACGGTAATGACGCGCATTCACTAGCCGTGCGATGGGCCGCGACTGCGCGCGCCCAGCCGTGTATACACGAGGAAGACTAGCTCGTAGGATGGCTGAAAAACACGCAACTGCCTTTTTCCAGTTGAAGACACTTGACGAGTACATGTGCCTTTTTTTGTCCGGGGCTTCCGTCCAAATAAATATCCCTCGCGTAAAATCGCGGTATTTTCATATACATATAACCGTCGACTCTCCGATGGAAAATCTCAGGGGGGGGGGAAGGGATAGAGACGAGTATATCGATCGTCGCGGGGGTGGTTGTGCTTTCAAAGATGCGCTCGGGCTATAAATCAAAGCGGCGCGACGCATCGCTAAACAGGTCCACGACTATATCTGCATAATCGAGTTTGCGCGCATGTCGAGTTGCCGGCAAAAAGATGGGACGGGCGGAAAGGGGGGAGGAGGAGGAGGAGAGCGTTTAACGGAGCGCGAAGTCGCTCGCGGAGGTGCCGAGCCAGCGCAATCACGCCGGCGCGCCAAAAATTACTTAATCCCACGTCGGCATCCCCACCTTCCCACTTCTCCTCGGCAAAAACGGTCTGGCACGTTGGGAGGGAGAGAAAGAGAGAGCTGCCGACGTGCACGCGAGAGCCAACTATATATGTATTGCTGCTGCTACTGCAGCACACGAACGAAAGCCAGATAGAAAGAGGCAGAGAGTTTAGAGGGGAGAGGCCTCGAGGGTCCGTCTGCTGGCGGCGTGCGTGGTGAGCTTTTTTGCGCGAGTGCCCGTTCGCTTGCACGGCTGGTTAGAGGCGTAGGAGGGGGCAGAGGCCTGAAGAGGGCGTGGAACAATTTTCAAATTAGTTTGCTTAATTAGAAAAAAGGATCGGATGGTTGGAGCTGCTGCGCTACTGCATGCCTAGGCTTTCTCGCGCGTAGTCGAAACTTCGACTTTCCAGCTCTAAGCTGGATAATACCAAAAGTTTGGAAATTTTCAACGTGCCTTTACACGGCCGCTTTTTTCTAGGGGTTTTTTTTTCAATTAGCCACGACGCAATCGTTGCATTGTTCCCTTAATACAATGAAAAACGAAATTGAATGTCTCGCTCTACTGATGCACGAACTTTGCGAATATTAAAAAAAAAAAAGAAAAAATAAAATTATAATCAAATCCAACGGAGAAATGTTTTTGACAGTCAAAGCAAATTTTGTTAAATATAGCTTGTTCGCGAATTTCACGCGTGTTGTGCAGGGAGTTGCTACTGAAAATGGAAAAGCGATTTTCCATGATACACTCGCGGAATCAAGTTAAATAGCGCTTAGAGGCCAGTAGCGTAACGTCGGAGAGCAGCAGGATGAGGAATGGTCAGACTCGTCAAATAGCCGAAGCCCCCACGTAGAACAAACATCGAGAATAACAGTGGCGCGTCCGGGGCAACTCTCACTCCCTCTCTCGCCAGCGATAACCTCAATCCCGTAAAGCACACCTAATTAAAATCCCAAACGGCTCGGGCTCTCCCCTTCGCTTTAACCCACGCTGTTCCTACTGACGTAAACATCGACAGAGACGGAGAACGCACGCAAATGACCTGTGTAGATGGGAAGAGGTAGAGGGGCGGGGAGGGAAGGAGAAGGGGTTCGAGAAAGCTCTTGAAACTTTCACGAGTGCATCCGCATCGAGTCCCTTCAAGTGTCGTCCCTCTGCGCGTACACAGACTCTGAAAGCCTTCATCGGGCAAGGCCTTTGAGGCGCTGCACCTTCCCCCATCCTCGCGCTCCCTCCCTCTCTCTCTTCCAACACAGTCCCATTTCCGGCCGGCGCTCTCACAAAAGGATCAAAGCTGCTGCAGCACCGATGCGCGTCCATATATAATACGCGCTCGCGTATATTCTACCAGCAACAACACCACCAGTACTAGGACGCGTAATTATCCGGAGTGCACGCGCGACGGCAGCGTCTTGTCTCTCGTCTTGCTCTACTCCCTTTATTACGCTCACCGCTCCTTCGGCTAGTACGCGCGAGACATCCACTGGAGATACTAGTTGCGAGCTCGTTTGCCTGCCTCGCGCGTTGCTTTATAGCTGTGTGTGTGTGTATGAGGACGTATGTCTATGTGTGTTTCTACCCAGCCGCACTCTATGTTTGCGTGTGTTGTTTGCCAGACTGGATGACCGGCCGTTTGTGTTTGGCTTGGCCGCGTCTTGCGTTGTCCGCGAGTTTGCCGGATTGGCTTACCCGGATAGACAGAGAGAAAAGCAGAGAGAGCTTGTCTCTGGCTCTTCGGCTCTTCCTGTTTATGTTGCTCTGTTGAGGGATCATATCTGCTGTCCAGGGATGAGTCCGATGAGCAGCTTCTCTGTGGACGCTGAATTTTTCATTGTGGATTTTTGGCTTTTAAGAGCATCTCTGCCTGTCTCTCGCGTGCGTGTGGACGTGCTAACGTTTATTCCGTTCGAATATGAGTGTTTGCCGAGGAACGGACATAGGACGGCCGAGCGCAAACTCCACGCATAACGAGAAGCAAACACAAGCTCTACGTATTACATTTGCAATTTTGATGCACAGCCTCCCCTTCACCCCCGCACTACAACCGGCTCGTTACACGTTTTGCAGCTACTTATGTACAACCGTCATATATTTATCGCTAGCTAACGGATAAGCAAAACGCAAGAGGCAATGTATGCGCCTTCGTAAATGCTCAGTTGTATAGTCTTGAAGAGGCTTTAAGGGAATTCAAGAGGTGCGTGGGGTGTACGAGGTCGTTTTTATTCGAACCGCGAATCGGAAGGTGCTGTATAGGAGTGTGTAAGGCAGGAAATGTTGGAGTAGAGGGTCTGGTTTGCGAGCGCAAGGCGCAGATGATGCTAATTGCGCGGAGTGGAAGCGAGAAATGTACGCGGCAAGGGAAGGTTATGCGCGCAGGTTTATGTATTGCGCGCTGGAGGCAGGATTAAGGCTGCTCTCCGGTGCGGGTATAAAGTAATTGCGCGGGCACGCGTGAATTATAATTGAAATTGAGAAATATTAAACGAGAGCTGCGCCGAGCAGCCATGCATGCCATCCTCAAATGCCTGAGTAATGAAGCTTGGGCGGTTATATTAAAAATTGACGCGGAATTGAATCGTTCAGCTTTTTCAAGGAATTTATAAATATGCGGAATATTTTTATTGGGCTGCGGAGAACGATGAGAACGGTTTGTGATTTTTTTGTCGGACTACATACCAGTGCGTTTCGTCTTTGAAAGCACTGGCTTGAATTTCATATATTTTTTCGAGCGATTTTTGTTTGAATATCGCGGAAAGTATACTCAAGCTGAAGTGACAAAAAAGGGGGTAAATAAAAAAGGTGCGAGAAATTTTTTTTTTTTTCAGTAACGTCAATTTTGTATGTGTAAATTCTCACAAACCGGATATTTCAGAAATGTCAATCAAAAATCTTGAAAAAAAATCTCGGATGAAAAAAAATAAGCGACGACCCAGAATTCTAATATAGGTATATACAAACAGTTATTTAAATACAAAGTTTTTTTATTCGCTCACGCGAGAATTCAACAAAATTCACAAATATGTGGCCGAGCAATCGGGGCGGTGCGCATAAAAATTCAGGAGTCGAAAATCGATTCCGCACACGTGCTACTTCCTCTTTCTCTCTCTCTCTCTCTTTCTCTCAACCGCATGCCGTCGCGTCTTCGGCAGAAGGACATTAGGCGGAGCTCTAAAAACATCCATTAAAAATCTCATTTTCTCAACTTCGATTTCTGCGGGCAAAATTCCGGAGCTGCTGCGGCGGCAGAGGTATGGGAGGGGATTGGTAGATAGAGCAAAAGGGGTTGGGGCAAGGGGGGGGGGAGGGGAGGGCAAAGACGAGCAAACGGCGCGGGAAAAAGAGCTCGATCGAGCGCACGAGGACGCCGCGGAGCCTATCAAAACTTTCGCGTAATCGAGGCGTGGCAGTAGGGTGGGCGGGAAGGCCTTATTACGCGGAGTGCAGCGGCCCGTCGAATTTCCGCGTCGCCGGGCAGATCTCTACTTTCCCAGGCACGTCCGTCGCCTGCCGCCGCTTGCTATTGCACGCGGATTACGCGGATTCTCCTCGTTTTTTTCCCTCCCCGGCCCTTTTTTCTGCCCCTCCTTCTTGTCCAAGGATGCGCGCTTACATCTTCTCGGCTGCATTTCACGACACGCCTTCCTCCGACGTGATTATGTTTCGGTTTTATTCCAGCGGACGGCTCGTTTTAATGAGCTCGCGCGCGAGGCCTTAAGCTTCACTCCGGAATAGTGCTTGCAAAAAGTTTCTTGGCTCTGTGAGAGAGGGGCTAGGGTGATAATGGCGCGGGAAAAAGCCCGGGGGTAGGGGGATTTGTGAGAGTTGACGCTCGAGAGGACGATGAATTTTGTGAAGAATTTCCTTCGGTGTGCCTGGGAGTTCTTGTGCCTTTTTGACAAGCTGTCGGATTTTAGTACCTCCTGCAACGCTTGTGCTTTAAAAATTCGAGCTTGCTTTAACTTTTCGCCGATGGCAAGTTTTGCGGAGACGTGTATTTCGGTAAGGCTATTATGACAGCCGTCAAAATTCATACTTAACACGCGATAAAGAAATTTTTTGCCGCGCAAAAAGGAAAAGAAGAAATCAAACGATCCATTAAAACCTTTGTGCTTTCAATAGCATAAATATAGAAAACGTCAATAACAAGCTCGCCGTCAAACGTCTTCGAATTCTTGCAACAATAAGGAATCGTCTCGCAAGCTCCGAGTAGAAAGCGTCGGATATCGTCTCGCTAAACTTAATTCGACGAAAAAAAAAGAAAAGGAGGAAAAAAGAAAAAAGGAAGTATCGTCCAAGAGGTAAAAGTTTCACGCCATTGAGAAATATTTCGAGTAACTACCGCGCAGGAGTGAGCTCGAAGAAGAAGGCGGATGAGGGTGGGGTTGGATCAAAGGTCGGATTTTTGTTCCTCCGACTTTTTTCTCTTCCTGTACAGAGAGAGTGGGAGTGAGAGAAAGAGAGAGAAATAGAAACTCGTGTTTGCGCGTGGCGGCGTAAAGACGTCGTTGGGGGCCGGACTGTGCGAGTGTAACGAGATTCTGACGAACTTTTAAATGACTGGAGTTTGCTCGGCCGATGCGCTGTCGGTAAAGGATGCCAAGTGAAAAATCTCCAACTCTCGGCGAAGAAGTCACCAAGCTCCTCGAGTGAAGCGAGCAAGAGGTAGAAAAAGACGTCAGACGCTGGAGACGGCAGCGAGAAACTTGCGGACGTAAAAAGAGCGCGTCGGGCTGCGGGAGGTGTTCAGCTTAACGGTAATGCGCGTGCCGCGTAAAGAGCACGGGAGCAGCAGTTCCGAGAGCCGCTTGTGGAGCGAGAGAGACTTTGGTCTCTCTCCCCCAGGGCCTCGCACGTGCGCGATAAGCGACGCGGTGAAACTGCCGCTAGCTTGGCGAAGGACGAGAGCCCGCAAGAGAGAGAGAGAGAGATAGCGGGGACCAGGCCGCGGAAAGACAATGCCGCCTGATTGTCTATCTCGTTCCGTCGACCGAGCTGACGTATATACGCGCGTGGGTAAGGATGAAAAGTAGCCGAGAGCCTTTCCCACCGGCTTTATACGGCGGAGCTTTCGAGCGGGCTTCTGATAGCTTTAGAGTGCCAAGCTATTAGTCTGCTACGTACCGGCTAGGTGTATATTTCACATTGTATTACGTATTTTAGTAGCAGCCGAGTGGCAGCTTTATTTTTCCTTATTTTCGTAAATTTTCACTACCGGCGGCCATTAGCAGCGGGGGTTATACGCTCCTAGTCTGCGAGAGTTTCAGGCGTGAAAGGCTCGTTTTCGCTGGGGCCTCGGACACGCTGAGCCGTGGAGAAGGACGTTAGTTACGGGGGCTTGGAGCAAAATTTTTAAGGGTTATAACATTTGCCCTCGTTCGCGAGCTCGAGCTTTATTATCAAGCGTCAAAGAAACTTTTTTCTTCTCTCAGCTTATTATTATATTTCGTATTAAGTTTCTTTAAAAATGTCGTTAAGTAACTACCGAACAAACTATGGTAATAATAACGTCGGCAATGGGTATACTCTGAAAAAATATGAGTCTAAAATGTAGATAGAGTACGTTCGAGAGATGAAGAGAGAAAGAGAGAGAGAGAGAGAGGGAGGGGTTTGTGCATAAAGGGCCAGAGAGAATCTTATGAAAATGAAAGGCTGAAGCTAACGTCGCCGTCGTTTTGGATAAAAGGGGGCATGCGCGAGTAGCGCAAATTAATTGCAAACGCAAGACAACGTCGTAAAGACTCGGCTTGCCGAATAACGAACGTCAGTCAAAGGGCCTCGATTTTAATTAAGCCCTTCCTCTTTAAACTTCGCCCTCCCCCCCGCGTGTCTGACGAAATTTCGAGCAGAACCCATACATACAGCCCCCCTGGCTTAATAACAGTCCGAAATTCCGCGGGCCAAGCGAGCGCGCGATATCTCTAGCGAGAGAGTAGCTGGTACGACGCCGACGATGGCAATAACTATAACGCCTGGCGGCACACAGGAGACGCGTATTCGCTTCCAAATGAGAGAAAGCGAGAGAGAGAGAGGCTGATTGCCAGCCAGCCAATCGCTTACGCTCGAGACGTTAAAGTGCTGTTGCGCGCGCACCTTGCAAAACTACACCTTCTCAACGCTGTCCTTCTCTCTCTCTCTCTCTCTCTCTCTCTCTCTCTCTCTCTCTCTCTCTCTGCAAAGCTGTCTGTGTGTGAGAGCTCGATTTTCGCTCGTCATTCCCTAGCGCTTGGGTTGGCTTAGCTGACAGTTTTAGAACTCTCGGCGTTTCCTCGATAAAGCAACGTTTCATCCCCCCGCACCCCTTCCTTTCATGCCGATCGTGTGTTCAGATCCGTCGATATTGGCTGAAGCCAAATGGCAGGCTGATGTTTATTGCCGACGGGTCTGAGTTATTCAACCGCGTCGTAGTCACTCTTTCTCTTTCTCTCGATGGATGGATGGTTAGCAGCGGCCATGGCTGCGCTTTTTAGTGTCACGCTTTCGCGATAAACGTCTGCTGGGTGGATTCGTAAAATTTTGCCAATTTTACGGCCAAAATGCATTATTTTGCGAGAGCGCATACGGGCTACGTCTTGATTCTGCGCCGATGTCACGTGTAGTTTGCGTCAAAAAGTCAAACTTTCAATTTGTTGGCGTTTCGCATATGTTTGCGCGGCATATTACCCGAAACAAACTTTATCAAGCCTACAAAGCTCGGACCTCGTAACGCGTCCAATAACTAAAACCCCAGTCATGAAAACACGGAATAACGCGAGTACCCCGCGTGCATTTTCGCTACAAGCTGTAATTGAAGTAGTTGTCAAGCCACAGAGTCAAAACAACAGGAGAGAGTGAGAGAAAGAGAGAAAGGAGAGGGGGTCGAAAGGGTCGCCTTTGAAAGTCCGGAGGGCGAATCCGAGAGTCACTCGAGTGGGGGGAGAGAGAGAGGGAAAGCGTGATTTACAATTTGGAAAACCGGCTCAAAGCGCTGTCCGGAAATTACAGGTGGAAAATGAGCGCAAGCTCTGGCGTATTCGCACGATATTGGGCCGGTGCACAAAAGAGGCTAGAGAGGTAGTGGTAGAGCGGTACACGAGCTACAAAGCCCGAACGTTTCGCGAAATTATCGTGGGATTGACGCGCGACGACAATTAGCAGGCGCTTTCTCTCTCTCTCTCTCTCTCTCTCTCTCTCTCTCTCTCTCTCTCGTTGTTAGAGCTTGCGGTCGAGCTTACGGCCCGGCTGCTTTTCTTCCGCGTCTTTGGTTCCATAGGACAATGCACCGCGTAAAAGCGTCAGTCTGATGAGCGGAAGGTGTGTACCTTGGCTGTTTACCGATTATCCAAGGGATGGCACATTGTGTTCGCTTAATTGATTTTCAACGATTGCAAAAGAAAAGTTCCTGCGAGGTGAATGGTGTTTAGGTGGTTAAACGTAAGATGAACGTGCTTTGTTTGGGAAATTAATGATAAATTAGTAGAGGTTTTAAGATAAATTTATGCGTGAGTAATGGTTTTGAAAGTTAATTTTGAAACTATCAGTTTGTAATAACTTGCTTTACTCCACGACGACTTCTATGTATTCGAGGGTTATTGTAATACAAGCAAGTGATAGCAAATTTACGTGAAAATTTCATTTGGTAGCAATTTACATTTTTGGTACAGCCTGTGGTCATTTTCTCGACTAGCCCAGTAAATAGGTCATTACAGTCTCGTTATCATAGGACTTTAATAGCCGATTATAACAGTGTCTAGACTAACTGAGCGTTATACCTGGGTTAATATGAGAAGGGTTAACTCACTTGCAAAATCCAATGATACATCCGATAAAATACTCATTTCTCGCACAAGCACGAAAATTCGCATATCACGAATTTAAAGTAAAACTCGGAATAGCGAACAAGATGTTTAACACGATATTCCAACGAAGTAGCAAAACATAGTGGTTACGAAATTAACGAGTTTATAATTACCGTTTAGTGCTGGTAAGGCGATAATTCATTTCACGAGAGGCGCGAAATACATATCACTGCAATACTTTTGCGTTTTAAAGCAATTAGAATGGAAGGGGGAGGGGTGGAGAGCCGCAGTAGCAATTCTCGCCATAAGCTGAAGCTCTTCATCGTTTTAAAATTTTAATTAATGAGTAAATAGAAGCCGCACGCTGCTCTTCACAGCCTGACATCGTTTACATTACCATCAGTCGAGATAATTAAAAAAATGGAGACAAAAAATTTTCTACGTGGGATATTTACCCACGATATACCTATACATAATTAAAGCCGTTCCATTATATTTCAGGCTTTTTGACGTGCTGATGAGAGAGAGAGATGGAGGGAGAGAGAGAGAGTGTGAGTGAGAGGGTTCGCGATGTGGCCGTTGCGTCGGTAATTAATACCGCGCGAGGAGGATATTCTCCCTGCTGGGAGGGGGTGGCTGGAGCGTTCTTGATTACTTCCGAAATTCGAATTCAGCAGTATGCGTCGCTCCACCCGTTCTCGTCCTTTTCCCCTCGCTACCTCCCCTTTCTCCCTTTCTCTCTCCTCTATCTCGGCCGACGGGCAGAGAGTAGAGAACTTTGCAATCTCAATCCCCAAGCTCTGGGCATTCAAACAAACGCCCGCGTAGTAGCAATGCACGAGACTGCCGCCGCGAAGAAATTCCGCGGACTAGCGTACAAGAGAGAGAAAGAGCAAGAGAGAGAGAGAAAGACAGAGGAGGGGATTCAGTCCAGTCAAATCAAGCGTCGACACAGAGCTTGGTCCCGTCAGTATCCCTCCTCCTTTCCCTACCATACCCCCCCCCCCCCCCCCCCCCCCCCCCCCCCCCCCCCCCCCCCCCCCCCAGCGGCCTGACTCACCCGCGATTGTCCGATGTAAATGGCCCGCCACTTTGCCTGAATGGCTCGAGTTCCGTCCGGACTACTGGCCGCACTAACCCCCCTCCCTCCATTCCTCCCTTCCTCTCTATCTCTCTTCCACCCCTTCCAGGTCTCTTGGCCCTTCGTCCGTAACTGCGGCGGCCAATTCCGGAGCGGCGCACACGTTGCTCTCACCGAGGCTACTGGAATTAGGCGGACGCCGCGTGGCTGCGAAGCTCTCTCTCTCTCTCTCGGCCTCTCTGCCGTATTTGCTCCACACCGCATGTCACTCGATCTGACGCGAGGGACTTGCACATGTGTGAGTATGTGAGAAGAAATGAGTCGAAGCCTCGTTAGTAACCGCAGGCCGCACTCTCCCTCCCTCTCTAGCTCTTTCTCTCTTTATCTGTCTTTTTCTCCCTTATTTGATATACGGTATTATTTCCTTTTTAACGGAGGATTTACTAATGAATTTTTTTAATTTGCATAAGGTGATGATATTGGTTATTGCATGAAGTATGTGGATGTTTTATTTTGCTGTTGATTACAAGCACGGTTGAAAATTAAAAAAATTTGTCGTCAACCGAAAGCACATCATCACACGTAAATTGCAACATTTTGACGGACTGTTATCTTTCACGATGGCACGTGCACGAGGTGACACATAATTAATGTTGGAAAACTGTTTGAATTGCATTTCATAATATGCTGGGTTGCGTAATTTTGAGATGAGAAGTGTGTGGGGGGGGGAGTGGTTCATTAAAATTTTTAATCGATTTATATTCACGCGAAATTCGCAACTCTCCGTTCAGAGTGAATCAATGAAAGTTCGTTTAGCCTATACGCACACTCGCATACCTATTGCAATTGCAATGTATAAGCATACGCGTGATTACGTTATATATTCGAACGTTTTTAGAGTATGCTTCGTAAAGTTAAGTTAAGCTCTCGCTTGAACACTCAGCTGAAAACTATTACCTACTCAGGCAAGTATACTTGGCGCAAGGATGCAAAATTTTTGTATTAGTTTTCATGGAAATATAATGTTTATTGTTTATTAGTCGTGCTAAAATCCAATGCTAGCAAATAAATTGATCGGAGGGTTGAAGGGCTTTCTGTAGTTGTGGTAATTAAAAAAATGGAATCTATCGCGTGTCTAATCAATTTCGCAATCTCGAAACACTATACAGACACTCGAGACAGTGTATAGCGGGAGGCAATAATACAGCTAACAAAACTCATTTTCCAAGCCGGTCGATGTCAGGAGCCTGGGCGTGCAATCAGGGTAGCTACGGAAGTTTCCGCGCAACTCCATCGCGCCTTAGATGAGCCTCGGAATTTCGAATACACAATTAGAGCCTCCTCTATTAGCATGCAAACGATTGTTTAAGCAGTTCCGGATCTTCTGAGCTTTCAGCAACCTCTCCCTCTCTCTCTTAAATTACCATACATTCATACTTTAGGCAAAAAAGAACTGCATGTGTGTATGTGTGTAGGTGACAAGCTAAGCGGATTAATCAAGTTCACGCCGTAGAGATTGAGGCTTGTAAATGGTACTCTCTTTGCTAAAAGCTAATTTTCCTTCGTAACTTTATTCGAAATGCGGGGAGATGCTCGCAAGAATGCGAGTTTCAGAAAGTTAGGATATTAACGGTAAACAGGCTGGCTCGTTTTTCAGAATAACCAAGAAAAACTGGAATTGGGTTTTACAGGACTTGAGGTGGGGGAGGGTGGAGCTGCTGATAATCAAACAAGGAAAAAGTTTGCCGTTTAAAAATGAAAAGAAATAAGGGGATGAATGCAAACTGGGGGGTTCGAGTTCGATTTAGATATAATGAAGCCTGGAGAAGACTTTGTAATTGAGTGTGGAAAGTTCGGTTGGTTGTTATGGTTGATAGTGCAGGGATAAAACTAGCCAAAGATATATTTCGGGTATCTAGAAAGGATTTTTCCGCTAAACGGAGTAAACAGCCGAGAGAGACGTCGGGCCCCGGGCACACGCTCGGGTACAAGAGAGTGCGACCTCAATCCTCGGAAAGCTCGACCTCGCTTTGGCGGAGGGTACAAGTGGAGAGAGAAGGGTCGGTTATGGATTCGAGGGTAAGACGTCTTGCTTTGATGCCTTGAAAAGGTTTTTAGCCGCGCGTAAAGTCGCCGGATGTCACGCGGGACGCACGAGTGCTTCCGCGCCTTTGTGCTTGCGCGAGCGCGAGGGCAAAAGTTCCCGGAGCTTTTATCCGGCCACTAGCGCTGCTAGAAAGAGAGCTGACTTGATGGAAATGATATTTTCAAAAGTAATACTGTTTTCGCTTTATGAAATAAGCGATCGTCTTTATGGCGTTACCACACACGAGCACGATAAGCGATAGTGTGTAGACTGATCCAAAGTTGCCACGAAAAGCAGCGAGGAACGGTCAGCGAATGTAGTTTCCGAAAAGCTCGAGTTTACCTACACAGGGAGACGTTGCTGAATTAAAGCTTTGGTGTATTTTCCGAATTTTCGCTAGGCAAAGAGAGAGAGAGAGAGAGAGAGAGAGAGAGAGAGAGAGAGAGAGAGAGAGAGAGAGAGAGGAAGAGAAAGAGCGTAACAATAAAGTACATCCGAGTTTCAGGACGCAAGCTAAAAGTCCAAAGAGGGGTGGGATAAAGCAACAATAACTCGGCCTTAATTCGCAAAAGTTGTCAGACACGGCGGGAGTGTGTTCAAAGGCTCTCACTTGCGCACTCGCGAATCAGACGTACACGAGAGCGATAGGGAGGGATCGAGGGTGACTTTCATTAGAGGCGACAACCGCGGAAAATCCTCCAAGTGGAAGATGTCAAACCGCACGCTATTGAACGCTTCCCGCGTCCAGCGAGGCAAAAAGACCGATATATACTAGGATCTCTCTCTCTCTTTCCTCTCCCCTACTTCTTCTATTGCTCAAGTGCGAATGAGAGAGTGAGAGAGAGAGAGAGAGAGAGAGAGAAAAATGTCATAAAGCCGACGAAGAGGAGGGGAGGGCCGAGGTAAAAGCCGCGGGCGGCAACGTCTCTCTTAAGCCTTATAAAAGCTCTAGGTACGAGCGAGAGAAGTGTAAGCGCAGCCGTCGCTACGACGATTTTCCCAGACGGCCTAGCTGCTGCTGAGGCTGGTAGGCCGTTATTTCTCAAATATTCCAGGCTAGTCTCTCTCTGTCTCTCTTGCGGCTTTAACGCCTGTAGCCAGCCACGGGCGCGAGAATCGACGCGACGACGGGAGAGGCCGGCCTCGTCTCCATGGCGACCGTAAGCTCTCTCTCTCTCTCTCTCTCTCTCTCTTTCACCTAGTAGCGCGAGCGCGCTAGAGCGCTCGGGAAAAGCAATCGAGTCGCGGCCTCGTGCACACCCATCCCCCTTGCGACCAGGACTCGCCGATAAAGTTGCCGTTTTGCTTTTGGATTATTGCGTCGGCCGCTTTTTCTCTGCAACAAAGTGGAGGCAAGGGTGGTGGTAGTGTGGCTTGGCACTGCTGTTACCGTAGGATTGTTTACTGCGGTTTCCGAATATGGCCCTAGCATTTACTCCCACGAGATGATTATCGCTCGTGTACTTTAAGAAATGAGAATGGCACTCGCTCTCTCTCTCTCTCTCCTTCCCTCTCTTTTGCAGGATTGTAAGTCTTCAAGAAGATTACCACTATTGTATATGTGTTATATACACGGAGACGGTGGGCTCAACTTAATTAAAAGCTCGGCTCGTGATAACTGGAAATTTAGAGCAGTGCAAGACTCTGTGCCGCATGGCTCTGCGCAATATTTTGGCTTTTAGCCGAAATTTCTCCGAGCTTACGCTGTATTTTGCGAGGCCTGTGGCACAGGCCTCGAGCGCTTTTCCTGCGGTTTTCACGTGGATTCTTCAATGTATATATGCGAATGCGTGCGCATGGAACGTAAAGCAGATTTGAGGTAAAGGTAAAAAAAAAGAATATTGTTGCGAAGGACGCGAGGATGGCTAATTTGAATATTCATGATTCAAGGAAGGAGCTAAAATATTTAAATGAGTGAGAGAGCGACAGTTACGTTTCTCCTCTGTTCATTACTCACTTCGGTTCGCTTCATTCACATTTAGCATCCCCCGTAAATTACCATTTCCATTAAATTCTAACCAACGTGTGCGCAACCGACGACGACTGCCACTACTTCTTCAAACAGCGCTCGCCCGCGCACACGTACACACATGGGCATTATGCAATCTCATTCTCACACTTTTTTCCATTTTCTGTTTATCTCTCTGGGCGCCAGTTTTCCCTGGGCATGCAGCGACGCTTCCCGGGGCCTGATTCGATTTAATTCGAAATTGAATGAAATAGCGCTGAGTTTCTTCCTTCTCCTCCTTCTTCCTTATACACTTGGACTGCTGAAAGGGCAAGCGTAACTTCTACTCTCTAAGAAAGCCAAACTTATCTAGAAATAGGGGACGAGCTCGCTTTCATATGCGTGAGGCGAAGGCCCATTGCTTTCGGAAACTTATAAACTCGCCAAATCGTTCCCCGCTACTTTCTGTACTATCTACTCTCAACTCCCTTTTCCTCCCTTCCTCCCTCTCTCTCTCTCTCTCTTTCTCTCATTCTCCTTTTCTTAAGGTTGTGCAGATAAGAACTGCAGCGTTGAATATTTACTTCTTTTCTGGACTGCCTCTGCGTTTATTTTTCTTCCCCTATTTTTACGTGCCATCTACGTATAGTGCGGTAACTAGGGCTTTTAGCCAAATTCAAAATTCATAATTTACTCGTTCAAATTTTAGTGGAAGATTCCTGGGGGAGCTTTATAGTCCAACAGGTTTACGATATTGCTACAAGGGTTATATTAAAATGGATTTAATTAAAAGATAACTTTTTCACGAGTGTCCCAATTTTGCCCGTTAAATTTGTTAAGGATGTAGTAATTTTTGGATATTGGCCATCGATGACATGAAATTTCATTAGCGTTCAAACAAAAAAAAAAAAAAACAGAGAACGTTGGCCGGAAAATATTTCCTGAAATGTAGAAAAGGGATATTTGGTGGTTTTGTTACCGAGAATATTCTCCAGGAATTCTGTTATTGCGTATTCATGTCAAGATATTCATAAAAGCCCTTACTTCTCGACGCGGGAGAAAGAGAGGGATGCTACTTTTATTCGATTTTTCTTAGAATATCCCATAAAGATATCCGCGGTTGTTACGCTTTCTTATGGCTTTTTTATGTACTTTTAAAATCTGGAGTTTTAGACCGAAGGCAAAAACGCCGAGTTACTTTTATGCACATAAACATTTGCGGAAAACACGACGATTGTTACCATTTGTTTCTTCTTAATTTTTTATTCAACTTAAATTTACATGCATATTTTAAGAGAAAAACTTTTGGAATAATTAAAGTCACCAAGGGGGGATTAAAACGCATACACAGTTTTTTGCAATTTTAACATAATCTTAAATAAGCTACAAGTCGTAACTTGAACTAATGACTATATAACGCACAGGTGATTACGTAGAGGAAAAATAAATTTAGCAAAAATAGTTGAAATATACGTAGAATAGTGGCATTACTTTTCTTTCCGCGGCTTTTGAATTAAAGTCACCCCAGTGTCTCTTTTGCTTTTCCTCTTTTCTCATTCGAAACAAGGTAAATTTATACATGAAACTAGAGTTGCCAACCGGCGTGGACCAGCTCCACGTAAAAGAAACGCTCTCAAGCTCGCGAACGAAAAAAGCTCCTACACAATGCGCACTCAGTCTTCTAATAAGATCACGTAGAAAAAATTGGATGTAAAAGTCCCAGAGCTGTAGCAGCAGCAGCCAGGCCAATTAACGCAAAAATTGTTTTCGATTTCGTTATCTCTCGACTTGCAGACCACGCGCGGCTCTCGTACTTTACACTTGTCTCTCTGGCTAAAGGAGAAACTGCCGCGTCTGCTAAAATTATGCAAGGTCCTCGGAGCCCCACGTACGCCCCAGACGTCCGCCGCGAAACGTATCCCCGACCCTTCCTTCCAGAGGGCTCGTTCTTCCACCTGCTTTACCGCCAATCCTCGGCAGCTTGTCTCTCTACCTTCCTCCACCGCCGGCACACCTCTTTTCCCGACGTTCCTCGCTTTGACACTGCAAGTCTCTCTCTCTCTCTCTCTTTTGTCTTCGTATAGCTGCGCTTCGCGATAATACCAAGGCGCGTCCCGCCTATCCATCATTCTCCTCCAGGCGTGGCTTCGCAAGTTTTAATCGAAAACTCGAGCCACTAATTTCCTCCTCGCGCGCCTCCACTCCTACGCCTGCCAATTGCACCGTTATTAGTATGACTAATCCGTCGGTCCACTGTATACGCTGTAATTGATTTATTCGAGCCATTTAAAGATCTGATTGAATCGCTCTGACTGCTTGATGATTGCGTCAGTTGCGCTCTGTATGCTTGCATGTACTCTATGGTTGGTCATCGGCGGTTGGTTAAATATGCAGTTTAAAAAATATGTTACCGCTGGTGTTGATTGGAAAAACGTGCTGGCATGAGAGTAGACGTCTTTGGGGACTGACGCCTCGACGTTCGACGCGCCACATACGTCGCTTTAAATTACTCGCTCGCATATCCTGCGCGACGTTCATTACGAGCGACACACTTATTAATGTCGCGCGACTAACTCGCTCGGCGTTGGTAGGCACCACTAGCTACTGCTGCAGGCGTCAAATTTCGAACGTCAAAGCGACGATACCGAAGGGAATACTCGGTCCTCTTCTCCCTCCAAACCCAAATTACGGGATTACGTGACAGTCCTGATTTAATACGGTGCTCCGTTGATTATCCTCGATCGCTTCAATTTTTACCTTTGTCTACTTTCTCATCTACAATTCCATACATCTCCATTAATAATTCAAACCTACTGTCTTTTTCCTCCCAAAACAACTTACACTCGCGCGCAAAACTTTAATCTTCTTGCATTTTTTCTTCTTACAAGATATTTTCTTGAGTTATCCTCGGAGACATCTCAGACCAATAGGGGAGGCCCAGCAGCTGCTGGCGCTATTCTTTATTACCAAAAAGTTTCCCTTTTCATTCGCGACTACGAGAAAGAGCTATATGCGCACGTGGCTCGACGACGTTAATATGCAAAACGAGCAGGACAAAAAATTCCATTCGGCTCGTGCCGAGCTGCTGCTGCAGTAGCGGGAGGCTATGGGCGTAGGGAGAGAAGGGAAACAAATTTAAAAAGCGTCACGTCGCGCGCCACGCTGGATTTGTATAATGCGGATGCTCATAACGTAAGTAGGACGCGACGCTAAAGTGTACACACCAACCCTCTCTCACTCTGCGCGAAGATGGGAGGGAAGAGAGAAAAAGCAGAGAAAGACGGGAGCGCATGTAAATTAAGTCGGGCCCTGAACTTCTGGACGTCTTGGAAGAAGAGAATGCCCGATGGAGGATGAGAGGACGGATATCACGCCAAGGAAGCACGAGAGGCTTGCCTTTCTTCTTTATTTTCTTCTTTTTTTCTCGGCGTCGTTTTGCATGATCGCCTACCACTGGATGATGCTCTTAACCTAATTATCAGCGATCTTCATTTACAAGGATCCTACGGAGGAGTAGGCTGTGTACCTTTGCCTTGCGAGAAAAGCTGGGAATTGTTTTAATTAATTGGCAGTCGAGAAGGAGACGCGCCAAGATTTAACCAGGGAAACTTTTTACCAGAAATCCTCTCTACCCTGGCGAATTGAATAATTTTCCTTATCCAAGAATATGAAAAGTTTGATTTTTTGCTGATTATAATGGCTCTTGATTGAAAATATAGGAATTTGGGAAACTGTGAGAACACTTTTTGAAAATTTCGTAGAAATTTTAGAACTATGATTTATCTATCTCTCTTTTTTCGCGTGCGATCATATACTTAGAACGAAAAGTCTATTTTGAAGAGCGGATATTTCAGGCTCGTCGATTGCAACTACATCCGGTGGGAGGTAGGGAAGGTGGCTGCATTAACGAAGTATTGTGTACAGCTCTCTTACCCTCTCTCCCCGCGCACACGTGAATGGAAGGCAGGGGCCAAGGTATATAGCTGTAGGCACAGAGGGGGTGGTAGGGAGGATAGAGAGCAAAGAGGTGTCCGGAGGTGTTTCCAGGACTATATATATACACAAAGAGGGAGGGAGGGAGAGAGAGAGAGAGAGCAGCTTGGCAAATCGGCAGAGAGCCTAGTCCCGGAGAAATTTCGTCCCCGGGCCTCGTGAATTAATTACGCGCGCCCGTTTATTTTGTATGAAGTTGCACGTCGACTCCGCGCAATTATCGCACGAGCAAGCGCAAGCGCGCGCAACCGGCAAAGAGGCAAGTTTTCCGGGCGCTGCTGCTGCCGCCGTTGAAACTTTCCTACAGAGACTTCAAACGAGGTATACCGGGGATTAAGATTTCAGGAGGAGTGTGCTGCGAAAGTTTGCCCCGGTGTATACCTCCAACTCTATAGGACGAGCGAGACGCGATTCTGAGAAAAATTCGGCCTTGACGTGACTTTGAGAAATGTGACAACTGAAGTTTGAGTTACTGGTATTGATGAAAAAAAAAAGAATTTAATTGAGTACAATGTTGTTTGCGCGGCTGCTGTTTGGAAAAATCGCGAATCATCCATCATTGTTTATGAGACTTTAGTTTCTGAGTCTTGTAATTAATACAGATTTCGAACTGGAAATTGCACGTTTAATTAACAGCTTATGTAAAATATGATTGTTTGATCAAGCAAATGGATATTACGTAAAATTAATGATAATTTTCTGGATTTCTGGATTATTGGTACATAAATACGACTTATGCCAATATGAGAAATTGAAAATGGTCAATATTTAATCATCATATTATGCAAATGCTATATAAGCTACATTTGCACATAGTCCTACGTGAATCTATTTAAGAAAATCGTCCAATTCTAAGGGTACAGACGTTTAGTACACAAACTCGTACGTATAGGTGTGTGTGTGTGTGTGTTTTGGACGTGACTTACAAGACAATAAGAGAAAGAGAGAGAGAGAAATAGTGGAGCAAGAGAACAAGAGCACAACACATCTGATAAATTCACTGTCAAGCATTGGATCTGACGTGAAAGACCAGAGGTTTCACGCGACAGCGAATTTTCCTAAGCGATCATAAAGCGCGTCTGGTAAAAATGATAAAAATTTGAAAGCTCCTTTATCTCCCCCCAAGCCTACTGCAACTATTCATACTCGTTCTTTGCAGCCGGACAAGATGGATGAAAGAAGTTGCGCTAAAGCGTCTGTAAAATATAATAAACCAGGACGGTATAAAGGAACTCGTATTTTTCACGAACCGCTTGACACTCCTCCATTATACTTGAAAATCGAGATCGAAACTCGTAATTATTTTGCGAGTTGGAAATTATCAGCAACCACAAATTTTCCGTGTGAAAATTTACGCATGGAGAAAAGGGTAAATATGCTTAAATGAAAAAACAATAGATTCTCAGGATTGCGTTAGTCGCGCGAGAATAATTGCGAGGCCAAGTCGCGTCGTGCTCTATTTGATGTGTGTACAGATATATATATA